>CAJPEX010001834.1:2399-48581 GCA_905338405.1 Notodromas monacha
TGTCGAATACTGCTTGTCAACTGAGCAGTACTCAAGTTTGCCTCGGTAGTCGCCAGAATGGCAAGTTTCCGGTTCAACTCCAACATCTTCCTCCTCTCGGCCAACGTCTCCTCGAACGACACCATCTCGGCAAGGTCTCCTTGTATCTTGGAGATCTGATGCTTCTTCTTGTCCGATCTCTCCTGAAGTTTCTTCACCTGTGTCTCCAGGCCATGCTTGGCGATTGTGGCAAGCGATTTGGACTTCACAACCGCTACAAGATCCAACAGCTGCTCCCACTCCCCCTCTGACAGCGAAACCAATTCCGACGATCGGCTTGCGAGAGAAGTTGGCAAGGAGAGGGATTTCGTCTCCACCGGAAGGGGCTCCTCAACCTCCATGGCGACATCTTTAAGATCACGAACCAGCATTAGAATCAATGAGAATTCAATCAATTTAAACAAGATCAAAAATCCTACAAATTCATCTAATTCGGGTTCGTGCTCTTACCTTCAGCCGGTAACGCGTCGTCAAGCAACAGCTTTCCTTCAGAAACGACGGAGTCAGAAGAATTCTCATCTGCAATTGTACAAAAGGAAAAATTCTGTTCAACCGGAATCGTCCTTTAGACGCGAAAAATTCTGTTCAACCGGAATCGTCCTTTAGACGCGAAAAATTCTGTTCAACCGGAATCGTTCTTAGACGTAAAGACTTCTCTAAACTAAAACCATCCATCAGTCGTAACTTCCTTAAGCCACATCAACCTGTAAACGAAGCTCCTTTTACAGCTTTAAAAACGATCTTAGAACCTTTTGAAAAAACAATCAGCTGTTAAAAAACCCAGCAATGGAACACTCACCTTGTTGGACTTCTGGATGTCCAGAGATCTCTGACGCAGACGAAGCCATCTCGTTTTCTTACTTTTTATCAAAAAACTTAAAAAACTGAGTATCAAAACTTGAGGTATTCAAAATTTGCACAAAAACGCACGAGATCTGAAATGAAAAGGCATTATTCTCAGATTCAATCGAGTTATGAAAACAAACGAATCAACACAGTTCACAACGCGCTCCAAGGTTTATTCGCTCTGAAATAGGGTGACCTTTGGTCACACAGACTCACAGTTTCTGCGACAACAGAAAGTCTCGGCACGGAAAGTTAGCAACCTCTGGTTGCACAGATTCTGCTATTTACTGAAAACGCATGGAAAGTTAACAACCTCTGGTTGTAAAGACTCTACCCTAACTAAAGGGAAGCGTTACAATCACTCTTTTACGGTCCAGGCGATGGATTTGGGTCTTTTAATACAAGACCACCACTCCTTGGACTTTTCGCCTCCTGCTGAGGAGGAATACGCGACACTAGACCCTCCGTCGAAACGACAGATGTGTCTCAAAAGGGAAAAGTTCAACCTTTGGTTGAAAAGACTCACTATTTACTATCTCATACAATGAAACAAAAAAGCGCACTCGAGAGAATTAAAACAAGGGGATCTAAACACTAAGTTACCGGAATCACAAATCGTTCAACCAACCGAGCTCGCAACAAATTCACTACACCGACGAAGGACATCAATCCACAGCACTAACCGACTTGAGTATCTCTTTTTCACGCACTTCGAGATCTGAGACTGGCCAGCTCAGATCTCTTCTACCTTCTAACTAATAATAGCTCTTGTCTACCTTTCTTAAAAATGTTTTGTCTAATTCGAGAAATCCTATACCTAGACAACCGAATCCAGGTCTCTGCTCAGCCAAACTGCACAACAGAAACAGGAAATTCGACGCTTATATTCATCACGCCAAGCAGAAATGACGCACCGAACCGGTACACTACGTCACCATCATCAATGGCGACTCATCTACATGAAGACACACCCCCGCCTTTCCTCGGCAACTGCCAATACCAGGACACGGCACAAAAAACAAGTTACCAGCAGCTGCAAGGAGACGAGAATTTATGACTTCGCGCTACCTTCTAAACTTCTAAGCTTTACGACCGGATTTTTTCGAAACATTTTTTCCGTCACGAATGTTTATTACCCTCACTTACTGAGAATCGGCTCAACATTCTATAGAATTGCGCGACGACCCTTTGTTTCTTCAGAACTCATACTTTCCTCATAAACAAAGGGGGGGGTTTTGTCGCGAATTTTCGGAGGCTTTTCTGCAGAACCAAGCATATCGAATTTAATCACCAGCCTCGAGCTGACGGAAAGTAATTTTTCATGTCACTCGTCTCAATGTTCGAACTTAATCTTCAAAGAGAAAACGCCAAACGGCGCCTTTAGAATTTAAAACTCATAAACAGAGACGAGTTTCGGCAATTTGCCGAAACTCGTCCTTGGATCCTTCCGTGAGAATCGGGTTACTCACCCGTTCTCACAAGAACCGAAAAAACGGACCTTTAGTCCTTGAAATCTAACGTTTAAACTTGAACACCAGTAACTGTACCCCGACGCGGCGGAAGCTGTAATCTAACCCAAAATCTCTGTGGAAAACTTCCACAAGAAACCCTTTTTTCCTGAGGAAATGTTTCAGGATTTCGAGTCACTGTCTCTCGAACCATCGTACTGTGCGGAACATTCGAAAAGTACTGGCGAAATTATCAAAACTGTTGGAAAAAACTTGTGAATTGTGAATACAACTTCTTTAAAATAGGGTGTTCTCGAGCACCCCGGTTGTAGCCCAACCGAGTTCTGTGTTATATTTTCTTCAACTTTTATAAATATATTCTCCCGCAACAAACCTTCGTGACAGTGGACTTGATTTGTGCAACCGATTGGTCTGTTGTGTGAAAAGTCTGTTATGACAATTCCATTATAAGAAAATTAAAATTTCCGCTTTTTACTGTTACTGTAATTTTAAAGTGGGCAGAAGTCTGTTATGTGGATTTAGTCCATTGCACAGCAGGATGGAAAAATGCCTCATTTATTTTCTTCTGTTTTTTTTTATTTGCATGTATAGAGGTGTCCATGTGAATGCGACCAGTCGTCGTCTTTAGTTCTCTTTGTAGATGTCACTTCACGCTGTCGTCGGGTTTTTTTGAGTTCGAGGAACATTCGAGTGACACCTATCGGTTGGGCAGCATTATATTACAAATCAGCTGCTTTTAAATATTCGAGAGCTGGGTAAGATGATGATGCTTTTCTCTCTCTGTATCTAAGAACGAAAACATGTAATGAAATGCAGATGAGATAATGTATTTATTTTGGTGGATGTGATGAGGATGAGGGCGACCTCTGCCTGGAATTGCTTGTTTTTTCGCCAGTCAGAAACTCTGAGTCGATGTATTTCCTGATTATTTTGTTTTGACTGAAACTGGATTTATCTGAAAAAATCATGATGGTTCATTGAATGCTGCTGGCAAATATAATGACGGATTAAAAATTCTGAGAGGATGATTGGAAATTATTTGCAAGATATTCTTGCTATACTGTACTGAAAAAAATGACTAGTGTTTTACGCTTGCGCTTCTTATATATGGCTAGAAAATATGTATGATTGTAGATCAAATAAAAAATAAAAAATAAAAATGCTGAGCGATGCAAAAAAATTGCTTTCCAGTTTTGAATTTATTTTTTGGTGATCCGAATTATTTGAAAGTTTAAATATATTCATGTTCCTGAAAAAGAATGCGAAACTGAGAGGAGAGAATCAAAGTAATCGGATTCTATGAACAGTTCAAAATTTGTTTTGCATATTTTCCTTTAAAAAATCATTTTTGATTTTTAATGCATGTTCCTGAAACATTTCTTGTTGATTTACAAAAGCGGATGAGATGCAAAAAATACTGAAAATCCCATGATAAAGTCCTATTTAGAGACCTATAGAATGTTTCTGGGTATGAAATCTGATCCATTAAAAAGAGTGTTCATTGGAAGATAGGCGTAAACATGTAAAACTCTCATCCAGCTAGGCAAGATACCAACTGTTGATGACATGATGAACATGCTGTCTTTGCTTGTGAGACATCCCACACATTCTGAGAGAAATGGGCCAGTCAGCACATAGGTACTTAAAAAGATGAAGAATTACAGTCCTCAGAATAAATCCTTCGGTATACAAGGAAATTCCATGCCTGAAATTTAATCTGATTTTTGTGGAATTGTGGAAATTCCTGGAATAACAATTCCAGAATGCAAAGATGGCAAATTCTTGGGATTGACTTCAATATAGCCAACCACATTATCCCTTCTTGGAACCTGGTCATCAAATTTGATGGAATAGCATCACTATTTAAAAACATCATTTAGGGATGAAATGCCCGAGAAGATTGAATAGTGCAGTAGAAGATATTTGCTGAGACAATCAAGATAAGACAAATTACCGACTATATCATGCAGCTTCTCTTGAGTGCAAATAATATTTTAGCAGATTTATTCCCAGAGTATTGAGTTTGAGCAATAAAATTGCTTATTTCAATTTTGATTACACCCAATCTCTTGTTGTGCCACCTATTTTCCCTCAACATCTATCGAATGAATGGAACACTAATTTTGGGAAATAATTATTCTTGAATAAAAAGTCATTCAAGTATGAAATAATTAATCAAAAATATGCTGGAAAACTGAATCCGTAGTTTGGACGGAATTTTCATCAAACGCTTTAAAATATTTTCCTAATATTGCCTGTTTTTCTTTGTTTACTTTGAGTTGGTTTAATTTTTCTCACTCTTAAAGTCACCTTGTGGAAACTTCCAAAGGCGCTGATTCGAAGTTGGATTTAATCTGAGTAGATGTCACTAACTGTTGTCATTTATTTCAAGGCTCATCATGGAAACAAAAAAATGGACTACTTAGGAAAGATAATTTTACCAGCATACTTTAATCTCTTTCCTCAGGTGGTCTCACCTGCAGGATTTCCACGGATATGGTCTCAATGTTGAACCACCAGCATGAATATTTATCGATTTTCTGCTGCCATCTTCTCGTTGGAAAAGGAAAAAATTCTCTGTGCATTTTTCCCGCCTCTCATCTGACCTTCCTGTTATTTAATTTCCGGGAAACGCTGCTTCTTTCTCAGAATCCCGAGGATTTTTATCATTCAATTCGATTTTGTTATCGATAATCAGCCGGAAATCAGAATACACGTTATATATCCATGAAATCGAAGAGAATCTCTGTCTGATATTGAATACGCACAACAACAAAAAAAAGCTTCGTGAGAGAAGATATTAGCATGCAGGTTATTTCTGGACACGTCGTGATCGGAAGTCGAACTCTTTTATGCATATTCTGAATCTAGAAAAGAATGATGTCATGGCCTGAAGAGACCCTTTTCAACCGCTGGCTCAGCAACAGGTTGTGCATTGTGCTAAATTTAGCCCTTCTTCCGTATCCTTGTGCATCAATTATTTCTGCATCCTTGGAATATTTCCGTACATCCGATGTAGACAATGCTGTGGCCGTGATGAGGTGTGTTTGAGAACGTGCCGAAATGCGGTCATGAAAAAAGTTCGGGAACAAATCATGCCTTCCAGGAATACAGTATTATAAAAGTCAACTTGTTTCAGTTAATATATTTTTCTTGAGAGTGAGTTATTTTTGTGAAGAGTTTTTCTTGAAAACGTGAGACTTTGAAAAGAAATATCTCAAGGGAATTACTGATTCTGCTGCCTGTAACTTGAGTTTAAATTATTTTTATATATGTCTATAAGTAAGTTTTGTGATGGTCATCCAAAAACCCCACATTGTGAAAAGGATTGGGACAAAATAATTTAAAATTTTGAAAGAATATTTTCAATTTAAATATACTTTTTATCAGATGTTTTTACTCACTGAGTTTCCTTTTTGTGTAAGGTTTATGTTTGGAATAGTTGTAAAAATAATTTCTGAGATCAAAAGACTTTCTAATTGGATCACTTTTTTAGGGGGTTTGGATCTTGGACACTGATAATAAGCAGTTTTTTTTTCAAGTCAAATTTTAGATATAATTTTTTTTAAGTTTGACCTTCGGCAAATTCAAGCCAAAATTCCAATTTCGAGACGTCAATGTTACCTTCCTTACACTAAAAGAAACTCCAAAGAAACACCACATTATTACTGTTATTAGTATTTTCATGCCCAGCAGTACCAGCACCAATCCATAAATATTCTGAATGCAAAATAAGTGTGAAATCCCATGAACTTACTGTTGAGAAATATCTTACCACAAAATTTTTTTATGAGGAAATACCATTTGGATCAAGGAAAACAAAAGCAAATTTTGAATAAAATATGTGTTCAGCCTGGAACCAGGCTGGAAATCCTAAATTAAGAAAGTTTAATTTGTATATCAAAAAGTCCCAACAATAATAGGATTTGATTAGAAAGTGTTCAAAATGTACAACAACACAGCAGAGCTCTTCTACAAATAATCACATGTCTCACACAAAGAATTTCACGCTTTGAACAGAAAACAAATGAAAAAATCTGAACATATTTTTCCCAAAGGAAGGTGTTTTACTAACTTGTGTCCTTTGATTTTTCTTTACCAAATCTTTGAGTTTTCCTGGTTGATCCATTCCCTTGGATGAAATTACAGTCATTAGATTCATTTCCTTGATAAGCTCAAGTGTTAGGTGCGGTTCCCCAAGAGATAAGATTTTCAAAAACTTTATGGAAAAATTCTTTTTTAACAGGTATAATACAGTAGCTGTTGTCAAACAATTTTTCTTCTGCAAGTGGTCATTTAGTGGAGTTTCAGGTTCTTGGAAAAATTAAACCAACGAGAATTTTAAATAAAATCTATATTTGAATTCCGCCTGTTTCTTTCCGAAATTTATTCCTGGAAATAATTCCAAGGGAATCAAACCCGTTGGCTTTAAGTTCAGCTTAAAGTGATCAAACAAGTGTCAACACTTGCGCATAGGTTTTCTCCGAATCCTATTTTCAAAGCCACTTGAATCCAATGTTTTCGACAAATGCTCCAGAAATTCATCTCATTGTTTCTTCCGGTTGGGTGAGTGTTTTTTTTTTCTTCTTTTTTTGTGTGACCATAACAACCACATTCACACACGGAAGTGCTGCATCTCGACGTGTCCCAACGGTGCACGACATCACCTTTATGATGCCCTTGAGAGTTGAGAGAAAAGTACTTCATCCCAAAACAAGAATATGCGCTCAAAAATACCCTGTTGCAAAAAAAGCCTGCACGTAATGGCATGTTGAAGTGACTCGGGGGGAGGGGGGTGATTCATGTGTGTGTGTGTATGACTTTCTTTTTTTAACCCATGTGGAATCAAACTGAGGCCAGGAAAAAACGCACATTCAGCTATTTTTGCGGGGGTCCACAGCATGAAAAGAAGCGTGCCCAAGACGGATTCTTCCAATACACGACCCGATGAAGTGATCTAATTCAGGAACTAGTTGCGTCAATGTGCTCTCTGGCAAGTGACGCAGCAGCCAGAAGCAGCAGAGAACAGGATGACACTAAGTGCAGGGATCCTTGGCCCCCCCTTCCCTTTTTCTCCACGTCATATGATCCCTGCGCACTGCAACATCAGTGAGGATGAAGAGGATCCTTATTTTTGTGCCCTGGGGTCAAACTTCATTCCATTTGCTGTCATCCTTGACTCCATTTTGCAGTGAGGACGAGAGAGACTATCTATTCAATTTTATAAACTTGTTTTGTATACGCACACTTTGAGGATCCTTTGCATCCTGAGATCTTCTTTTGGCTCCAAGTATTGCTTCAACTTTTGTACTTCTCGCTTTTTTTTAAAGGACAGGTGAGGTTACATATTATTTGGCACCTGCTGGGAAGTCATTTCTGAGTTAATCCTGATTTACATGTGTCACAGTCCATAAAGCATGAAAATGTATCCCATTTGGCTAAATATTTTAAATTGCAGCTAATTTGACTCATTTTTCTCCAGCGGTGCATAATTTCATTATCCCTGCTGCAACACAGTGAGGAAAAAGGGGATCCCTATTCATATGCCGTGGGGTCAAACTTCATTCCATTAGCTGTCATCTTTGACTCCATTTTGCAGTGAGGACTAGAGAGACTCTATTCAATTTCATAAACTTGTTTTGTATACGCACACTTTGAGGATCCTTTACATCCTGAGATCTTCTTTTGGCTCCAAGTGTCGCTTCAACTTTTGTATTTCTCTTACAAGAAAAAGACAGGAGAGGATACATATTAGAAGGCACCTGGAAAGTCATTTCTGAGTTGAACTTGAATTAAATGGGACTCAGCCCATAAAACATGGAAATGGATCCCATTTGGGTAAATGTTTTGAATTAAAAATAATTTTACTTCTTTTTCTGCAGCAGTGCAGAATTCCATGATCCCTGCTGCAACACAGTGAGGATGAAGGGGATCCCCATAGATGCCCTGGGGTCAAACTTCATTCCATTTGCTGGCATCCTTGACTCCATTTTGCATTCTTTCGCCTCCAAGTGTCACTTCAACTTTTGCATTGCTCTTTAAAAATAAGACAGGTGGGAATACATTAGGCACCGGGAAAGTCATTTCAGAGTTCAACTTGAATTACATGAGTTATTTTATTTTGAACCTAATATTATTTACTTTTTCTTCAGCAGTGCAGAATTTCCTATACTCTGTGAGTGAGTGAGGCACAACCTTTATAGTTGCCTCTTGCCAGTATTTGCACAGTTCACACATTTTTCCCTCATCTCAGTAGACACATACAGTCCACCCCCACACATCAGACTTAATTTTTGCAACAGACTAGTCTGTTATGGGAAAAGTCTGTCATGTGAATTTGAATTTTCTATATGTTTACATTTATGCAAAAAAAGCTAGATTACAACTGAAAGAGATTTTAAAAAACCACACACATATTCATAGCAATAATAATAACATTTTATATTCAAATTAAGTTGGGAAGCAAGGGGTAGAGGGACTTATGTCCACTGGTGGTGCTCACTTCTGCTAACTGAAGTCTGTTATAAAGATTTGTCTGTTATGGAAGAGGAAAAACTGCCTCCACAGAGGTAGTCTGTTCTGCAAAAAATCTGTTGTGTGGTAGGTATGTTGTGTGGGGGCTCTGACTGTACTGGCTCACCAACATTAAACACAGTTCATACTTCTTTGCCCAAAATAAATCACAGTGCATGAGAATGCATATAAATCACCATAATATATCAAGAATGACAGACAACGCAGCAAACGGCAATTATTGACCAAACAGGGAAGAAAAAGGTTTTATTCCAGCCTGTTCCCAGATATTTTTTTAACATAGTAAACAATTTGTAGAAAATCTTCAAAAAATGCATGCTATAATCTATCGTGTTGTACTAAGATTTGAGAGAGTATCACTTTGTTGAACTGTGAAAACCCTCAGACTAATTATGGCGCATTTCTTATGATGTGGAATTAAAAGAGAAGGCCTTCCATTTTTGCAGAAACCACAAGATTCACACTACATCAAGTATATCACTTGGACTATGAAAGAAAGAGACTATTTGAATCATTTTGGGGTAAAGTCCAGACATTCAATCAAAGAGAACCTCAAAAAAAAAGTTGGGATATTTTTATTTTTATGTCAATATTGTATTTTTGGAACCTTCCAAATAACGCAAACATAGAATGGAAATAATAGCTTCTGGGTTCAATGGTGTCTAATAACAAGAGCAATAATAAGAAGCAATCGCTTCTGAATGTCATCCCTGGATGTCAGGCATTAAATTTTTCATTACTATTTGAGGTGAAAAAGGAACAGTTTGTCATATATGGGAGGAAGTTCTAGACATGCGGGACAAGAAGCAATTTTCATCAAAGATCAAACAGGGGTGTTTTCTGTTGGAGAAAGGAAAAGTCTGGATATTATTTATCTGCTGCCCTGATGGAATCATCTGGAAGATATTTTCTGCAGAAGGGAAACTGCGTTCTTAACCTCATTTCGAAGCAGCGATCGAGACTTCATGCTTCGAATTTGTTCTGGAAAATAAAAATCCTGCATTATTGTCTGATTTTTGTACATTCTTTGCAAAGATTTTCGAGTCAGCGTTGTTATTTTTTTGGCATTAGGTTCAGCTCAGATTACGACGTGCTTCGATTAAAATATCATTAAAAATGGGTAATTTATTTGAACATTAGGTCATGTGATAATACAAGAAAATTGTGATTAATCCTCAGATCATGTATTGGATTCATTTGCAAGTCTCATTTTCCTCCGAGTGCGCAAATCGATGGATTTCTTTGTTGACTATTTATTTCAGCAAAGGCCTAATTGTTATATATTTTATTCAGGAGACCCAGATCCATACGAATGATGCCCGAGTTTTAGGGCATTCCGTGATTCACGGTCTTGAATAATTTGAGGATGGGCCCAAATCGATGTCAATTATCTTTATCACTGAAATCCCTGGTACTGGAACAAATTGAGAATAATATGTCCGGATAAATAGATGACAAGAACGAGGTCTGTATAAGAAATTGCGTGGGAGAGAAAATCGGCTAGAATGGATGAGTGCGTAGAAGATATATTGAGAAAGTTCTTGTGCGCCAAGAGAATAAATTCATGAGGAATAAATTTCGAAAAATCAATCCCATGACGAATTTATTGAATAATTACTCAAGGGAATCTTACGTTTATAACAATTTTGGATTCTAGAAAAATGTTTATCAGCTGGATGGTTTACATAATTCAAGGTCGGCAATTTCCTCAAAATAAATCTTGGATTAAATTATGAAAGAAAAACTTGGTTACAAAGTGCTAACGGAAATCTTCAGAAATATTTCAAAAGCGTGCCAGATATTTCCTGAGTGTTTGTTGATGTATTTTTGAGTGAAGGTCGAGACCTTTACAAAACATTCACCTAATTCTCAGCTCTAGAATAAATTCACGGGGAATAATCCGCCTTTGGAAAAAAACAATCATTTGGCGAATTAATTTAGTAATTTCCGGAGAAAATCTTGCATTCTTGATCATGGAATTCTAAAAAATCACGCATCAGCTGGTTTAAAGAATTTCCTTCGAAGTCGGCGACTCTATCCAGCATTTATATCTTGCTGATGGCTTAAATCTTGACATATTTGACTCAAGTATCCTCAGAATTGAGGAAAATAAGCCTGAGATATTTTCCGTGAGTTTTTGCTGAATTACTTTCGAGTGAAGGCCGGGAACGTTCGAAAAATACTCATCACGTTCTCACCAGCTATGAAGCCTTTGTATATCACCGAGTATATTTCTTTTTTTTTTCTTCTTTTTAAAAAAAATATTTTCTTTCCCAAGACTGCAATTAGTGCTTGGCTTATGGTGTATATCGCAAACAACAGGGCCTTGATCTGACCTCTCATCCTGCAGCAGCTGTCAGCGAAGATCCTTCCATGTCTGGGCCGCTCAGCTGGAAACATGTCCAGCTTAATCCCTAGAGAGAGAGAGGGAAGAAGGGAATAAGACGGGATCCCACTTCTTATACGCTGTGCCAATCTTCAAAGCCTTCATTGCGCCAGCAAACAAATAAAACAAGAGGACCGGAAACAAACCATTGTTCTTCATTGTGGATCCAAGGATGTACAGAACAGTCAACCCCTGGGTAATGGATTTTTGTCTAATGTGCCACATCTGGAGGCAGATTTTCATCCAGTTTAATTTACCAAATCTGCGTAACGTACTTCAGTCAAATTTAAAAATGCAACATGTAAACGCATATGTATGAAAAGCGAAATTCGTCTAATTTTCTTTTTGTCTAAAATACTTATCCATTCCACAAATTGAGATTATGTCAGATGGACAAGGTTGCCTGTATAAGTGATTCACTGTGGGTGAATACAAAATTACAAATGTTATTCTGATGCAATGGAATGTGTTTGTATGAATGTGGGTGCTGGGGATGTGAGGTGGTTTAGATTTGGGAATATTTATTGAACCTGGTGAACACTGCTGAAAAGCAGAAAATAAAATTTGTTGTTCAATTCAATTCAATACAAATTTTCACACACACACAAAACTGGTGTGTTTCTGCACGTTTATAGCCAAACATGTATTCCACTGTTTTTGACATCACAAGCAGTACATTAATGCATCCTCTATTGTGAAAATTTGAAATAATGTGTGCAGTACTACTTCGCAAAGAAAAATTGTTCCATATGATTTGCTTGTATAGAATCTGCTGAAAAATGCAGAAAACCTCACTTGAATTTGTCTTGCACAAAAAAAGTCTTTATCCATTTTTCCAATTACTCTTTCCCTTGAAAACATTGCAGAATTTTCCATCGAAGGGAAGCCCCGAGATGCAGACATAATCGGTGCATGGTCCTTATTTTCCCCATTTCAGAGTGTCTGTATGTTGGATCACACTTTCCTATGCTCACACATTTTGTTGGTTCTCTCATGGTTCCTCAAAACTAAGAATGAATTCCCCAGAGAATTGAAGGATTCTTTTTCAACTTCAACAAACAGAAAGTACCTGTGCAGAAGAAAAACCCACAAAATTTAACCTTTTAGCTTCAGAAAGAGTTCAATTAGAACAGAAAGATTCAGAAAGATTTCCAGCAGCAAACAGCAAGAAATGGCAAAAAACAGACACTTTGCCTGTTTTTGATGATGAATCAGAGAAATTGTATAACTGAATTAATTTTTACCTTTCTTGAATATAAATAGCTTACTTTGTTCAAGAGATATATGAATCGTAGAAAAATATTTTTTCGCGTTATTTCAAGAAATGTTAGAAAAGGGTCTATATATGGATATATTGAAACATTTTCTGGATGTTGCGCAGATCTGTTTCCTTTTTTTAGTGTCCTCAAGTTGAATCATGTGTAACTTGTAGAGTCTGTGACTCGGGGTACCACGGAATTATAATGCGAATATCATAAGTTGAGCTACAAAGAAATGCATTCCTTCAGCTATAATTTATTCGGCAAGAATTTCATGATTTTTATCTCCGTTTTCGCGATTCCTCTGTTTTATTTGGACCACGTTTGAATCAATCTGACCATTAACAAAAAATAAATGCAAATTTGGACAATAAAGAGACTTATTCTCCTCTTGCTTCGAGCGAAAATTTCCAAAACAGGGGGGATATATGTAAGGGAAAAGCTGGCCCCGACATTTTCGCGCGTCGACGTCGACATCTTGCATGGAGGAATGCCCATTCGGGTCTCATCAGATTCCAGCCCCAGTTCCACTGTCGAGCTGGTTAAACCCGGACCCATTCCACCAGACCTGTTTCTTGGAGAATCAGGGGTGAAAAAAAGCAGGGAAGATTTGGCCAACTTAACACCCTCTTCCGTATCATTTCTTTTTTTCACAGAGGACCTGAATGGTGTCGCGCTTTTCCACTGCTTTTTTTGTTGTTGTTCAATCCAGTGACAAGAAATTGAAATATGAACGTTGACAATTATCTGTGTGGATAATACGACGCACATTTCTCAATCGGTGAGTCAAAACTTGCTGTTTTTCCAGAAAAAAGAAATTCGAGAACATGCAAAATTATTTTTCCTCCAACTTTCAACTTCTCCTTGGGTCTAAAAAAAATTATGCGAGGAAACCAATAAATTATTTTCCATTTGCAAAACATTTGCACCAAGATGAAAAACGTTTCGAACATCAATCCCCTGAAAAAATAAGCAAGGCATCAATTCAGCATTCATGACCTGATCAAAAACAATTACCTGAAAACAGGTCAACCACATTAACCTGGCAATTAGGAATGTTTATCAGGGACCACAAGAGGTTGCCCGAATTTCCAAAGATACAACACGTTCATGCACATCAAATTTGATTGAATGAACAGAACACTTTTTTTGCCGCTTTTCAGCATTCACAAGGTTCACTCAAGATTTCCACAACCAAACCCCTTTCCCAGCACCCAACCCAAATCCACTCAATGACATTTTCATCACTTCAGAGCAGGAAAGCAGAAATTCCTAACAAAAATAAAAGAAAATACAATAGAACGTGAAATACAACTGGACATCTGACATGTATGCATACACCCATTCATCCCCTGACATTGAAAACAAAATATATGTAAAAATTATTTTAAAGCACGAGGTCTTCAGCTTGTTTCTGTATGAGGTTTAGATGAATGAACAAATTAGAGAGAATCTTTGATGAGAGATCATACAAGGCCAACAGTTTATCTTGATCCTTAAAGATTTCAGAAAGGGTCTCTTCATTGAATTCCAATACTTGTAAATGATTATAAATTACTGTATTTATGATGATGGGAAAATCCGAAAATGCCAGATTAAAAAAAACCTGATATACAGTGCAGTATTTCATTTTACTGTACAGCGAAGTAAAGTACTCGTGTGGCCATAAATGACGTGAGGGGGTAATTATCTGAAAATAGGCTCATTATTTTTTTTCCAAAAAGTTGTTGGTCTTAACAAATATTGACATTGAGAAAAAAATGAATTCCATTTATTCAGTATTTTCCCCCTATTTTTTTCTCAAGTTTGACGAGATGTAGTGAAGCCGTTTTCCCAGTAATTCACTGTACGGTCCACAGAATATTTTTCAAATCTGGCGAATGTCTACCTAAGTTCTGGAAATCGAGAAGAATCGCAAAACTCACTTGAAGCAACTGGTTCGTGCACACGGAAGCAGAATGTCGTAGTTCATGGATGGACAATTTCTAAGGTAGCTAATTTAATTTGACCGAGCCCACCTTTAATGTCGCGAAACTGAACTTATCTATCCAATAAATAACCTGACCCATTGTTGACCAACCTTACCAAAATGCCGCCTCCTAATCTGAGACGATCAATTTGATCTTGAGTCATCAGAGCAGGAAAGCAGAAATTCCTAACAAAAATAAAAGAAAATACAATAGAACGTGAAATACAACTGGACATCTGACATGTATGCATACACCCATTCATTCCCTGACATTGGCAACAAAATATTTGTAAAAATTAATTTAAAGCACAAGCTCCAAATTTGAATAAAACATTTCTTTCACACATACAAATGACCATTAAAAGTGGTCACTAAAAACCTGACACACACCTGACCTCTGCAAAGTCCAAAGAAACTCCACTTTATATTGCAATCTTGTTCAGAACAGACATACTGAAATGTAATTTCAAATAAAATGTCACCTGAATAATTATCTGATGTCAACTGAGGTTATACCAAGCCGCACAAAAAAAATCTAAAATTAATGATTCCATCCCAAATCAGAGCATTCAAACTCATGGAAAACTACAGGCGACATCTATGTAATGGTAATTACATTTGTACACTCCAGGACATGGGCCATTGAAGTAAAAGAAGAAAAGCCATAAAAAAAGCCATAAAAATGATGATGAAGACGGGAAGGAATGGAGAATAAAGGGGTCGGGATTATTCTCAGGATTTCGCTGAATCTCTTTGCGGAAGAAGGGCTCAACTGTGATCCGAAACTTGACAGAAAAAAAGAGAATTCGCAGAGACCCGCAATTTGTCTGGGGAAAAATTCCAGTCGTCCCTTTCAATGTCATGCTATATACACATGGTTGTGGGAGTTTCTCTGTATATGTATTTTTTTTAAGGAATTTCTCTGATTTGGAATGATTTTCTTGGTCGGCTTTCGGTGATGTTATCGCAAAACTGCAGACGGCACATGAAGTTTTCTCTCTGGTAAAACCCCCGTCGTCAGGAAAACCCTTCGATTCAAATCGCATCTCCGATAATTCCTCGAGAGAAGTTTCTGCAAAGTTCCGAAAACTTGTG
The DNA here is from genome assembly GCA_905338405.1 of Notodromas monacha. Taxonomy (NCBI): domain Eukaryota; kingdom Metazoa; phylum Arthropoda; class Ostracoda; order Podocopida; family Cyprididae; genus Notodromas; species Notodromas monacha. The sequence continues at coordinate 17,997 of CAJPEX010001834.1, forward strand.
AGATTATTCTCGTGTGTGCGGAAAAGCGTTTATCCGCACATAACCACTATAAAGGGGATCCACGATTTTTTTTTTTTTTTACCCCGATCAATTTTTATATGTATTGCCCCAAGAACAATACATCCATCATTTTATTTTTTGGGGGGTGGGGATGATGAATGATTCGGTGGGATGACGGAAACCGGACACTTTTCCCGAGTCTCAGCTTTCTTGAAGCTCCTTTCAATGTTTTTGTGGATAGGAAGAGGATATGAGAGTGAGGAACAACCGATTTCCTTTTCGAGAGCCGGCGCGACAGGAACCGGAACTGATGAAGTTCGGATGTGACTTGAATTCAAGTCTGGTCCCATTTCAATTCCTTGTTCCGGGGTGAGATTAAACCGGGCGTCTTACAGTTCCCGAATTTCATGCTCCGTTTCCCGGAGAAAATGGATTATCATCTGGTTCTCATGATGATGAGTGCTGGTTATCTCAAGGGGTTTTCATTATAATGGCGCATTATAATGCCTTGATTACGGTATATTACACATTATAAAAATTAACTTGACGATTTCTTTCATAGTGTTTGAGGGAATTTGAGACGCATTTGCTGGAAAAAATTCCCCAAAATGCAGATATACGGTATTTATTTTAGTACCAAGCAAACCTTTTTTCTCAGATTTCAAAAGAAAAAAAGCGGTGCACGTCATAATAAGCGGGTACAAATGTTTCAAGAAGTTTTAGGAAGTCATCTGTGCATTATACTTGATTAAAATGGAGAAATTTAGAACAAATGTAACAAGAAAATTTTTTTGTACTGAAAAAGTCAAAAATGGATCCAATTTTTTTCAATTCATGTCTGAAGTCAAATTTTTTGAATTTGTTTTTGAAATTTTGTGGTTTTAGATTCACTAATAATTGGGGTGAGCATCTTACTTGAGGATAAGATTTTAGCCAAATTTCCAACTGAAAAACCCCTGTGTGTGCCTTACTTGAGGGCGCGTGGTACTTGAGTAAGGACGCTAATTGAATTCTAGACTTTGTCAATATCTTCGGAAATCTAAGGGTTTATTCAAATTGCAATTTTCATGTGGGAAACTTTACACTCCTTTCATGCTTGGAGAAAATATTATATTGGAGAAGACCCTTGAGAATTTTAACCTACTGATCAACAAAAAAATTGCTCAGAAGCTGCTGTTTTGGAAAGCAAATGATGTATAGAAATTGAGAATGGTACAAAAAGATGCATACGACTTTTTTCACAGTAGCATCAACAGCTAAATCTGTTATTCAAAATGAAAATTCGAAGATACGATATTTTATGGATGTTTTAGCAAAATTTCCGTCTATGGTGACATTTTTCAAATGCCAGGAAAGCTTTTTAACACTATTAAAAAAGGTTTGAAAAAAATTGTTGTCACATTCGTGAGCTCTAGTTTCTTTTTTAGTTTCATGTACGTGATATTTTAATTTTCCAGGTCGTTATATCTGCCGCAAAATCATTTGAAATTTGAAGCCTTTAAAAAATAATTAAGCAATCATTCTCCATCAAAATAAGCAGGAGAATGTTACACTCATTATACCCCATTTTATTCTTTAGATTTTCCTTGCTTCAACATCTTACCTTTGAATGAATCAATTCATCTGGGAAATTGCATCTCGGGGATCAAGTAGTTTATCTCTGATGATTCTTTGATTAGGTTATTTCGAATAAATGCTTTATATAACTCAAGCGAAAAATCGAATTATTTTTTGGACAATTTCAGAAGTTCGAGAGAAATTTATCTCACTACCCTAAAATTAAAGCATTCTGTTTGAAATATTTGGAATGCAATTACGCACATGTTTTATTTGTATTTGAACTATGTGTGTTTGAATTCCAATTAGAATTTATCATCATGGAGTGAACGCTTTTTCCAAACTTTTATAACTTCACTAACTTCCTCGCAATTCCAAACTGAAAGTTTCTTCGCTCGTCTCTGGATCTGACAGCGAATATTCTCTCAATTATCCTTTGAGTACTTGAGTTTTCAAAACTTTGCTTTCAACACACCCACGAAACTGCATTGACATTTCAAAGTTCCAGAGGATTTAAATTTATCACAAAAGACGCCCACGTGTTCTTTCCGTGTCAATATACTTCACAAACACGATTAAGGCAATTCCTAATTTATCACTTCTGAAGTTGAAAAAGGTTTGACCTTTTGTTTTTGACGCATTCCTCTTGTGCTCTGGAATTCCTCAGGAATACTCACACATAATCACGACGGAAGTACGAGGAAAGTATTTCCTCCGTGTATGGCACAAAGCGAGGTCAAAATGTGGAGAGACCCAAGATCCGGTGCATCGTAATCAATCAGCGCCTGACACCAGGTTAATCCTGGGATGAGGTCACATAAGTACACACTGCGGCAATCGTCCTCTTATATACCGTAAGATTCCTTTTACACACACACACACACACACATACATTTTATCCCCGGGGTTTCCGGCGGAAGGAGAAGAAGAAGAAGAAAAAAAAAAAAGCCAGGCGGAAACGATGTCCCATGTGACTCTGAGTTCATCCCCCGCATCAATCCAGGTGACAGGAAATCCATGGTTCTTTGAGGCCCGGAGAAAAACACAGCATGCTCCATTATATATATACAGTATAGTGGAAAACCCTGCAAATATAACATACTTGCATTTTACCTATACAATATTTACAGATATTATTATTTAATTTTGTATATTTTACTTCTAACCGGAAGTGGAGTGACTTTCCAGGAAGCGTACATGTACCTGACGGGGGGTTCCTGGAATTCCAGCTTCATCGCTTCCGAGCGGAAGTTGGAGAATACTTTTGTTGGGGATTGCATGACGAAAGGATTGTTTTGGCAGTGTGACGAGATACAATGATTTGAATGCTCTGCTGCGTCGTCGTCGTCGTCGCCTTTCCGTGCAGATTGTATTCTGCTTTCACATTTAAAAGTCAGTTTTTATTCGAGGCATCCCTTTCTGCTGGAAATTACATGTGCAAAAATATCGAATTTCAAAAATTAGGTTGAACGTTACAATGGAAAAAACACGAAATAATGACCAAAAAATAGCACATGGGCAAAAAGTAAAACACTGGCAATCATCTGTTTGTGGTCAAATATACTGTACATGCTCCTAGTTTTTTTTTAATGACCTGTAATTTGATGGAGAAGAAATTACAGAATTCACAAGAAACATAGAAAAGACAACGCGGTACGTGAAGAGGTAGCGAGAAAAAAAGTTGGTACAAAATTCCAAATGAAAAACACAGCGATATAAAAATATGTCAAGATAATAAGAAAGAATAATAAAAATGAAGTAAAGATTCTTCAAAATGAAGTTTGTGTGTAGACTGCTTTTCAATCAAAATTAAAGTTTGAAGAAGAGGAAACCCTTTTTATTGGTCCTCTTTCAGGAAAAAGTCAAAAATTCACACAGTATTCCCAAAATTTCAAAGCATTTTTTCCACAATGCCAAACTTAAAAATTTGAAAGGATTTGCCAAGCATGTTTTGCGAAAATTTTGTCTATTCTTTTGAATACTATATATAAGACTTGATTCATGTCATATGAAGATTAATTTCGAATAATTTAACGTTCACCAAGATTAATTTGGATTAAACTCAGAAATGCTTGCGTTTTTTATGCGTTTGATCACGTGAATTTTTTCCAAACGAAAAACAAATTGGAAAATAACTCATGTACACATTTTTTGAGTTTTGAAACGGCAACCCTGACCACGAGAATATAGTCATCTTTGTCACGTTTTTGCACTCGTGTCAGCTTCTCCTATAGTAATACTTATTTTAACGTCTGCAGTGGGAGGAACAACCAGTAGGATCCTACAGGGGTCTGGGGGAGAATAATAAGGACATCGTGTAACGTGTGTTTGTGGCCTTTTGCACCTTGAATTAATTTGCCTACTTGAAAACGCATCAATTAACATTAAGTTGTCAGGATGGCTGAGCAGTCTAAGGCGTTGTGTTCAGGTCACAGTGTGGTTCTGCAGGTGTGGGTTCAAATCCCACTTCTGCAATCTTTTTTTTTCATTTTTTTTGTTTTTTTGTCCACAGTGCGGACGCTCTACTACTTGTTTAACAAGCAATTTTAATTTGCATTCCATCATTTCATACTCCATCTGCTACCCACTGACTTTTGGAAAACTTCTTGGAAAACCCTGAAGAAGGCTTGAAAACTGGGGCAGCAAGGAATCATTTTCCTGGACGGGTTCCAATAATACCACGGAATATCAAGCCCATGAATCGCTTGACAGAAGAAAAAAATTCCTGAACATTTCATATGGGAAATATTCAGAAAGCAAATAATGTAAAACACCGCAAACAGCACGTGAATCTTCAATGACCTTTAATTATTTGGCACAATTTTTTCTCGTCATTTCTGGAGAGGCTACTTTTTATTTTCACAAATGAATAATCAATATTTGAAAACGTTGCGCTGTGCTCATTTCATCAAAAATAAATTCTAGAAAATGCTTCGCAGCTCCGCGAAAATAACGTGATTAATCACATCCGATTTGACCTTTGCTGTGATGGCGATATTTTTCTTCATCATGTCTGTTCATTTCTCGGAAAGCCAATTCCGGAAAATAAATCCGTCTGTCCATCATTCATCTCCCCATGAATCCAGTTCTGCACTCGTTTCTTCGGGCCAAACACACTCACAATTTCCCCGGAACGACAACAGCAGGCGGAAGGAAGTGATGGCATTCATGAAATTTCATCTGGAAACCTTCCGCCTCCTCACGAGAAAAAAAAGCAGACTTTTTAAATATTTTTTTTTTCCAGAACCAGCTTGATTCAATCCACGCATGCCATAGATGCTTCTCCATCTTCTTAAAAGCGTGGGTAGAGAAATTGCGTGATACAAACGGGGTATTTGTGTGTGTGTGTGTGTGTGTGTGTGTGTCATGAACACCTATATAGAACGAAGAAGAAAAAAATTGGCACAAAAAATAGGTGGAAAGGAGCGAGATTTCCTCCTCCACACATGAAAGAGACTCACGTGGAGCAATTGTACCTAGATTATGAAACGTGACTGGCATGAAAGCCAGCATCAGGGCTTTATTTCTCTCTCAACACGTGAGATTTCCTTCTTCTGCTACCATTCATGAAAACGGCGAGGGAGAAAAAAGAGGAAGTCCTATTCAGAATAATGAAACGTGACTGGCATGAAAGCCAGCATCAGGGCTTTATTTCTCTCTCAACACGTGAGATTTCCTTCTTCTGCTACCATTCATGAAAACGGCGAGGGAGAAAAAAGAGGAAGTCCTATTCAGAATATAATATTTATTTTATTTTAACTTATATTGACGAAAGTGTTGTATTTAAGAAAAAGGTCGGGAAATAAGCGTGAGGTTTATAGTATTGTACTGTGATAATATTTTGGCTTGATTTCGGAAGAAAACACGAATTATACGGCGAAATTAAATTCGGCTCCTCTTCGCTGTGCAAATGCGCAAATATCGTACGAACTTCCGGAAATGTTAATGAGGCACAGGGTGTCTGAAAGTGTTATTATGCATTCTGTTGAAAATCTTCAGCATTTAATTACATTAACTTATTGTATGCGTCGATCTAAAAGGCTTGAAAATTAAATGACGCATTTCACTTGGCTCTCAATAATTTTAGAAATCATTTTATTTTGAAACGTAATCGGCCCTTGAAAAGGCTAGACCAAAAGTAAGTGTTCTTATTCTTATTATCTGCCCCCCTGAAAAATCACACAAACTTCTAATTATATTTCAATTAAAGCCAGAAAATATTTTGTATTATTTTAATACCGACGAAAAGCTGAAATTGATCGCAACTGGAAAACGTATATTACGTATATTTTTGAGTGCCCTTCTAGGGAAAAAAAGTTTAAATTTTATAAACCTTATACTAATTACGTTCAGGTTTATTAAGAGAACTTTCATCTAACGAAAAATTGTCGGAAAGATGATTTTCAATTTTAAAGGTGTACAAATGTGAAAAATTATTAAATTATTATTTAGTAAGACAATAAACAGCGGAATTTTCCGATGTATTCCCCAAGAACACATGCACGGGATGTGATTTGTGTCAATACGAAATATAATCGTGCAAATCTGTGACGGAAATAACTTCCAGCACAGAAGCAATCCGTCACAAATGCCAAAAACAGAAAATCTCATGACTTCCGTTATACATATATTCTCAAGTGTGGATTTAGACTTTTGAAGCACCCTATATACGTTTGGAAGGAGATGAGGAATGCTGAGGCTCAGGAAGTACACTGCTGCACTTCCGGAAATTCCGAACATCCGGTCTATTATTGCTCCCTGCTAAATTTTGCCATTCCAGACACACAATTTCTCCCTCAAGGGACTTCCAACTCTACAGCTGAGTGGCATCTCATTAGTTTCACAGGTTCCAGAGGGGAAAAACAGATGGATTAAGCAACATCAAGTTCAAGAATTTCATCTCAGAGCATTAAGAAAATGTCCCAAAGTCTATTAACCAGACTTTGAAAAATACAGTATTTTGAATTAATGCACTTGGATTTTCACCTTGCAAACAAAAACATATTTTTAAAAAATTATCTCCTTCACGCCCGTCTGAAAAAATTCTGAAATTATTTTATATAATCTGATGAGGTAAACTTTGATATTTCAAGAATTGTTTTCCAAAAATATAATGNTGAAACGTGACTGGCATGAAAGCCAGCATCAGGGCTTTATTTCTCTCTCAACACGTGAGATTTCCTTCTTCTGCTACCATTCATGAAAACGGCGAGGGAGAAAAAAGAGGAAGTCCTATTCAGAATAAAATATTTATTTTATTTTAACTTATATTGACGAAAGTGTTGTATTTAAGAAAAAGGTCGGGATATAAGCGTGAGGTTTATAGTACTGTACTGTGATAATATTTTGGCTTGATTTCGGAAGAAAACACGAATTCTGCTGCGAAATTAAATTCGGCTCCTCTTCGCTGTGCAAATGCGCAAATATCGTACGAACTTCCGGAAATGTTAATGAGGCACAGGGTGTCTGAAAGTGTTATTATGCAGTCTGTTGAAAATCTTCAGTATTTAATTAAATTACCTTATTATAAGTGTCCAAAAGGCTCGAAAATTAAATGACGCCTTTCACTTGGCTCTCAATAATTTTAAAAATCATTTTATTTTGAAACTTAATCCGCCCTTGAACAGGCTAGACCAAAATAAAGTGTTCTTATTCTTATTATCTGCCCCCCTGAAAAATTACACAAACTTCTAATCATATTTCAATTAAAGCCAGAAAATATTTTGTATTATTTTAATACCGACGAAAGGCTGAATTTGATCGCAACTGGAATACGTATATTACGTATATTTTTGAGTTCCCTTCTGGAAAAAAAGTTTAAATTTTATAAACCTTATACTAATTACGTTTAGGTTTATTAAGAGAACTTTCATCTAACGAAAAATTGTCTGAAAGATGATTTTCAATTGAAAAGGTGTACAAATGTGAAAAATTATTAAATTATTATTTAGTAAGACAATAAACAGCGGAATTTTCCGATGTATTCCCCAAGAACACATGCACGGGATGTGATTTGTGTCAATATGGAATATAATCGCGCAAATCTGTGACGGAAATAACTTCCAGAGAAGCAATCCGTCACAAATGCCAAAAACAGAAAATCTCATGACTTCCGTTATACATATTCTCAAGTGTGGATTTAGACTTTTGAAGCACCCTATATACGTTTGGAAGGAGATGAGGAATGCTGAGGCTCAGGAAGTACACTGCTGCACTTCCGGAAATTCCGAACATCCGGTCTATTATTGCTCCCTGCTAAATTTTGCCATTCCAGACACACAATTTCTCCCTCAAGGGACTTCCAACTCTACAGCTGAGTGGCATCTCATTAGTTTCACAGCTTCCAGAGGGGAAAAACAGATGGATTAAGCAACGTGAAGTTCAAGAATTTAATCTCAGAGCATTGAGAAAATGTCCCAAAGTCTATTAACCAGACTTTGAAAAATACAGTATTTTGAATTAATGCACTTGGATTTTCACCTTGCACACAAAAACATATTTTTAAAAAATAATCTCCTTCACGCCCGTAAGAAAAAATTCTGAAATTATTTTATATAATCTGATGAGGTAAACTTTGATATTTCAAGAATTGTTTTCCAAAAATATAATGGAACTGCATGATTGTACAATATGAGTATACATAGTGAAGAACCTTCTGTATCATGTCTTCTTTCATCACAATAAGCAAGGTCATATATCCTCAAAGTCAAGATCATTCATCTCACATATTGCATTGTATATAACTTGTGAATGCCACAACATTCTGGATATACAGAAAATTCCTTGCTGGCGAAAGAAAAAGATAACTTTTCCTCTCTTGTCAGACAAGTATAATCAATATCATATACCCCACATATAATGCAGATGTGTGCATTTGTGTTGAAGAGAGAGCGGTGGAAAATTAATCAGATCCCTGGCAGAGGGATCATAACCCAGCAAGTACAGGAGCAGAGTGGTACAAAAAAAAAAGGAAGAAAGCAAGGGATCCCTTGATTAACTTGTTCTGGTCTGTTTTCTTGATTCTGGCAGTGGGAGGAAAGAAAATTGCTTTGCAGCGTTCTTTGTTTTCTTGGCTCGCGAGGAGGAAAATTGCGTGGGGGATCCTTCAAGGTGGGATCCTCCGTCGTAGTATATTTTAGTTTGCGACGCAGGAGGATCTTTAATGGAGAAAGCCTTGAGACGCCTGCTGGATGGGGGAAAAAATGAATTGCATGAATATAAAGGCCTTCGGAGGAAATCACGCGCAGTTTTTCTAACGTTTTGTTCTATTTTTTTTTGCAAAGAGGGGTTTTAATTGAGTTTCTGAGGTCATCAGCATTTTGAAAAACCCTTCCAAAGAAATTCATAAATAAACTTAGATTGGATTTCAAACATAAAATTATAGTTTAATAAATTCCATGCGTTTTTTTTTTTACTGATTGGAAATTCCAGAAGATTTTGCCCAAAAATGTTTTGGGAATGTTTCGCGATTATATCTTTTGATTTTCAATTTCCATATAAAATAACGTTCGGCTTTTTCCGCTTCATGTAGTCTTATTATTCCCTTTAACGTATTGAATGGCAGAAATGAAATGTTTTCAAAAATTCAAGGTCAAGGAAAATCTTTAGGTTGACTTCTTTCATAGTAAAGTTAAAACCTAATAACTCGCGTCCTGAATCAATTTCTTATTTTTTTTTTGGCCAGAACCAGGATCAACTTCAAGTAGGTGAAGAAAACTTTCTCGTTGAAAAATGTGAAAAAATGTTTGGAGACCTTTTTTTTCGGTTTATCATCAAATGAAAACATTATTTTCACAAGTATTTTCGTAGCAGAAAAAGTAAAAAATCATGCATGGCATCGAAATTTCACCCAGTTTTCATTTTCAAAATTTTTAAAACTTTTCCGTAGCTGCTTGAATTTATTTTTAAATCTTTCAGCAACTCAGTATAAAGGTTTTCTGCAATGCTGAAAATGCCATTGCTCAGAATTCATAAAACACATTTTCTCGCACGAAATAGCAAAAAAAAAAACTCTTACATAACATACCTCAAGGTCCCGAACAATTTTCTTTACAAATGCCCCTTTTTCCAACGAAATTCCCGAAACACGCAAACACTTTCCAGATAATTCAAACGGACATTTATTGGCCCGGAAATGATCCTCGCCAGAATCCCGTTGTGATCAATTTGCATTCATCTCTTCATTCATTCATTCATCCATTCCTGTCACTCCATGAATGGGGATGAGGCATGCTCATGGTTAAAAACATGAGATGCCAGAAAATCAATGCTAAAGTCAATTCGGAAATGCAATCGGTTCCTTCTTTTGAATGAGACGAGGGGAAAAAGGAAATAAATGCTTGATGTCTGGAATATCTGGAGAGGTATTGTGTCTTGATGCACATGCTGCAAATGGTTGCCAGACAGGATTCATGACTGATGATCCCCGAAATTTCTCCACTTGCATGCCCACCTAGAAAGCCCTAGAAAGCCATATAGTCTTCCTGAAACCACGACTTTTGTCTGCTTCCCTTTCAATTATCCAACTTTCCAGAGAAAGTGAAGCCCGAAATATTCGGCAAGAATACCATCACAATATATGTATCCTTCTTTTGGAGGAATGAAACCTCGCAAATGTTTCCTTTATTCCTCCGCAATATTCCACACATGTTGAAGAAACCCTGTTTCGGCAAAAGGGATCTCTGAGGAATTGTCACACCAATGTATACTAGGTAATGATTATTTGCCTGTGGGGAGGGAAATTATTGGGGAAAATGCCCTTAGGGCCTTGGTTGTGGATTCAGGCCAAGAGCACAATGAGAGCAGAAACGTGACTGAGAATCTGTGGGCAAATCACCTTGTTCCAGGGCCCCGTGAGTGGATTCCAATTCTCTGGAACTCGCGGGGGGCTTCTGGAAAGTCCATCTGGTGCACTCATTCATTTGCTCATGATCTGTCCTCTGAAGTGTTTTTTTTTCTTTTCTCCCGTTTTTTAACTTCCCAGAAAATTGTTCTGTTATCCTTGAACTATTGGACAATTTGCTTCAAGGTTTCCACTGAATTTTTTTTTTTCTCATCAGGAGGAGCAGAAAAAAGTTTTCTTTTGCAGCTCTTTCCTCCTTTTTTGCTTTAAAGTTTATTCACATAACTCAATGTTACTGCATGACCCCTTTCATATGTGTGTGTGCATGTCCAAGAGTTGGTCCATAAAAGATGATAAACCGCCACTTGACATCATCAGAGGCAGATGCAATTTTTCCCTTTGCTCTTCAATCCTGCATTGTTGTCTAATGAATCATTACCCAGATACAGAAGATGTTATTGCGCACTCATGGCTTTAGGATTCACAGATAGATCCCTTAATATTATCCACCTTTAGGAGGATGACCAGAATGAGTGTAGACCAGAGTTTTGAATTAAGTTTGCTCCCCTTTTTCCAGGTGCGTCCTAGACCAAGTACTTTAAGTACTTAGGTAATATTTAAGCAAGTAAAACACAATTAATTTTGCTTTACAAGTGCTTTATTGATTTCCCAATCATTTGTAAATATATATGCTCCTAACGCAGACTCTGCTCCTTTTCAGAGGGTCTTTTACCACTGAAGATAATATAGAGACGCGGAGTCTTTTATCAACTCTGAGAACCAGACAGTAGGGTCATTGTGGGGGACAGAGGTCGCCAGCCTTGCAAAAGTACGAGAATCCACGTTGGAATTCCAGCGGGGAATTCCAACGTGGACCAGTTTGATTCAGCCTCCATTTTCTCTTTTCCTTTTTCTGAACAGTCTCAGTTTACTTCGCGAACAGTAAGCATATTAAGTTTGCTCCCCTTTTTCCAGGTGCGTCCTAGACCAAGTACTTTAAGTACTTAGGTAATATTTAAGCAAGTAAAACACAATTAATTTTGCTTTACAAGTGCTTTATTGATTTCCCAATCATTTGCAAATATATACGCTCCTAACGCAGACTCTGCTCCTTTTCAGAGGGTCCTTCACCACTGAAGATAATATAGAGACGCGGAGTCTTTTATCAACTCTGAGAACCAGACAGTAGGGTCATTGCTCAGATGCACACTGTCAAGCCAAGCAAAAGAAGGGAAACTTGGAAAGTATTCTGCAACAATGTTTCACCATCTGTAATTTATATGGCGGTTGACCGCCTGAGGCAATTCTTAATTCAGACCAAGAGTGAGACAGAAACAAAGTTGCGCTTGCATGCGCAGCTGTCCCGCATTAATGAGAGGGGTGAGGGGCAAGGAAAAGTTAAAGCAAATCAGCACAGCTGATAACAAAAAAAAAAACAAGAAAAAGACCTGGATCACAGTGAATACCCTCCACTGAAGTGCACTGAATTGAAGTTTACCACATAACCCCCAAAGTCATAGAGCATGCAAGTACACATTCAACAGCTCTTGATCAATTCAACTTCACTTCAGTGGAGAAATTAACTGTGATCCAGGTCTTATTCTTGTTTCCTTGTTTAGCTGAGCAATTGGTGAATTTATTAGACACCAATAAAGGATTGAAGAGCAAAAGGAAAAATTGAATCTGCCTCCAATGATGGCAAGTGGCAGTTTATCATCTTTTACAAACCAACCCTTGAATATTTGTTCTCTCACTGCTGTGAGGAAAAGATGACAGAGGAATTTTCTTTTACCACACAAAAGGTGAAAGAGTGAAGTATACAAAATTTGTCACTGGTTTCAGATAATTTGAAAGAAATGAAATACAATTTGAGCAGCCGGGCTGCAGCCAGGACTTATCGTCCTATCGTAAATTGATATATTATTCAAGACAAGACTGATCAGAACAACTGAAGAATTTTCACAAGTATGAATGAACAAAAATACCGATTTCAGAATTGGTTGATGATTTGATTTCACACAAGAGTTCTCCAGAGATCTACACGGTTTTAGAGTTCAACGCAGTGTGTCCAACTTGTGGTTTCTAGTTAACCACAACAACTTTCTGGATTAGAAATGAAAGCCAAATTTTGGCCACTTTCATTCTTCCCTCTTTTTAGCAGTATGGAAATGTCCTTGGGTGAGCCTGATAACCAAACCTGGGTTCAGTTCTCAGGCTCTCAAAAAAATGCGTCAAGAGATTAATTTTGTCTGGCGCCTTTAAATGTTTAGAATTATCTGCATGGATTTTTTCCTGACAACTGCCAACAGTAACAAATAGCAGTCAGTGGCCTTCTGAATAAATTGTATTTGAATGAAATGCCATTTAAAAAAGAGTCATGAGAAAGAATGCTCATGACTATAAATCTAGCTGGCTTATGATACCTGGAAACGCGTGATATGTCTCAGAGATACTGTACTTGGATGTTCCCAATTCTCTGAAACTATATACAGTATATTACTTGTTATGTGTAGTGTCCCCAGATTTTATCTAAAGCAGTGTTCCCCAGCCTGTGGTCTGTGGACCTATGCCAGTCAGCAGAAGTTTTTTGCCAGTCCACAGAAAGTTTTCAGCATGATACATTTATTAAAAGTAGCAATAAACTCTGCTATCATTATACAAAACTTTGGAAAGACATAGTGGCAGTTGAAATTATTTGATGAAAAATAAAATCTGGCTTTACACCTAATAACACTTCAGACACATTTTTACCCACTGAAATAAATTACTTTAATTTTTCATTTTCAGAAACTTTTCTTGAAGCCCACCTTTCAAAGTTTTTGAACACATTCAGCTATAGCTGCTTCATAGGTGCTTAACTTCATTTTTGCAAGAAGCAGAAACTTGTATGTACCTGCCATAAAGTCTATCAAGTATTTTTCTCAAGTCTGTGACAATTTTATGAAACTTAGCCTGTCCACAGTAAATGTTTGGGGAATTTGCTGGTCCATAAAACATTTTATTGAAATTTGCAGGTTGTCCCAGCAGGCCAAAAATGTTGGGGAATATTGATTATGGACAGTCTTTGAATATTGTTCTCAGGAAGCCTCGCATTTTTGTTTTAGCAGGACTTCTTCCATATTTTACTATCTGTTGACAGGACTTGAAAGTAACTGCCTCCACAAAATATATTCTTGATATATATATTCTAGGTATTTGTATTTTAAAGACTAGTTGAGGACAACAATTCGATTGCTCTTTTTTCCCTTGAGAGAAGAAGATCATAAAGCTGAAATGCTGCCTCCTTTTTGTGATGTGTGGGGATCCCCCACTCCCTGAGGGCACCATTCAGTGGATCCCTGCTGCTATATAGAGACTCGGAAAAATGAAGAAATACTCTTTCATCTCTCTCTCTCTCTCATCTTTTTCCCTCTGGGAAAAGGGGAGAAGGAAATGTATGAAAGGGGGATAAGCACGTGGGAATCCATCAGGGCTGGTACTCCTGCAGTCGGGATGGAAAGTCATCAAACGCAGCTGCAGTCATTTTCTAGGAATGGCGGAAAAACGGCGTTTTCCTCTCGCCAGATCCCTGCCTTCTCTGGCTCATTGCATCTCTTCAAAAGACTTGGCAAGTTTTTGACGCACAAATGAAAAAGACGTGGGTGATTGCTGTTCTGTGTGTGCTGTGTATGTGTCACAGTGTGAGTTCTCAGGATGAGATGCACTGGGTGACATTTTGGGTCGTATGTCCCAAAAATAAACCCCAAAGATCTCTTCCCAGATTACATTCTAGAAAGCAAGGAGTAAATAGGACTTAGGCCATGTTTTGAGAAGATCAAGGACAAGACACATTTTCGAGATGAAAATTCTCAATTACGCAAAGTCTCGAGAGAGTCTATTTCTGGACAAGCAAAGTAAAGTGCCAAGTGCTTGTTGGCGATTCTTGAAAATGCGAGGAATTTCTCGCTGATGAAGCATGAAGACAAAGTGTCACATTCCCGGGGATCCTGAAGAGATCTGGAATTAGCATTCACCCAAATGACAAAAGAGATCTTGGCAGAGACTCAAAATCCCGTCTCGTCTTTCTACATAATTCGCTCTGGAAAATAAGAGAGGGTTCTTCAGAGCTCATCGATTAGAAAGCAAAAGGCTTCCGATTGATTAGAAATACGAGGGAACTTTTGCATGCGTATTTGCACTTGAAATGTTTTCCCTGCTGAAAACACAAGCAAATGTGCATATATATATATATATATATATATATATATAAGGATCTCCAATTTTGCAGGTTTCTGATGGTCGCAATCAGAGCAGCCCCATCAGCAAACAATTGACCAAATGCTGAACAAAAGGGAGACCCCGGGGGATCTCGAGGATTTTCCTCTAAAGAATTATTGATTCCTTCTGAGAGATTTTCGATATGAAATTTCCAGCGGAAAAGGAAATCCGCGAGGAAAAGCCTCTCAAGGAACGAGTAGAACACGGGAAAATGTGTTCCAATTTGTTCCAAGGTCCTGCCTTCTCAACCCAAATCAGTTTTCTCCCACTCTTCCTCTCTTCACATTTTAAAGACAATAAAAAAAACTTTTTGAAAACAACACATATATAAACCAGGTATAGAGCGACACTGGAAAAAAAAGTCTTTCGACTCTGTGATTGGAAATCCTCCTGGTGACAAGAAAAAAAAGATTGAACTTCACGTGTGTGTGTGAGTGCAGTTATTGGGAAAACCTATTTCCAACCACAAATGGAATCCACATCTTTTCAGAGCAAAGAAAACAAGGGGATCTTCTTTTTTTTACCATTTTGTTGATTTGATACTTTCCAGCTATCAATGGACTTTGCCGTCAAAGAGGGAAAAGGAGGAAAAGAGGGAATTTCCTTAAAAGTGTTCAACCACAAAATTAGAAACTTTCTCTGAAACTTTCTCCCGTTTGTTTATCCTTCTTGACAAAGCAAGGTTTAGCTAAAATAATGCTTATAGTGACGTCTTTAACCATTGGACAGCGGAGGGTTCCTTTCCATTGCAGGGCAAAGTCCAGATTTTCTTGGGTGGTCTTGCGTTTAACCCTTGGACAGTGGAGGGTTCTTTCCCATTGCCAGCCAAAACTGGATTATTTTTGTATGCTGTGGTGTTTTAAGTTTTATGAAGGTCAGAAAAGACCTTTGAGGTGGGCTGAGGCAAAGTTGGGATTAATCCAAGAAAATCCCATTGCTTAGCATAGGATTTTTTCATTTTCCCATAAAATTTGTCTGTGTAAAAAGAAAAAAACATTTGATTTTTCCCCAACTTTGTCCTCAAATCCCTGTTGTCCTTTTTTATTTTCTGCCCTGAGGTGTAACAAAATCTTGCAAAAATAGTCCAACTTTGTGGCCCAAGGGTTAATTTTTCTTGAAGGCCACAAAAGCCAGGCCAGGTCACCTAGGGCAAAGTTGGACTTTGTCCATAAAAAAGGTGCTGCTAATAATTCCCAAAGTTGGACTTTTTCAGGTAATCTTTGTTGGCCTCTCAATAAGAATCCTCCATCTGGCACCCAGAATGAAAGGGTTGCAAATCTGAGAAGAATGCAACTGATCCAGTCAGAGGCTAAGAAAAAAGGCTCAGCCTTGGTGATGCATTTTTTTTTTTTTGGGCAAAATTTTTCTGTGGATTTTAAAAGTTACACCGGGATTTGGCCGGACTTTGCCCTGCGTGAACTGTTACTATTCTTTTTAACCTGTCCACACAGACACAAAATTTTGCAGAAAAAGTCCGACTTTGCCGCACAAGGGTTAAGGATATTTTGCTTCATTGAAAATATTACTCAGAAGTGCACGTAACATTGTTTCCACATGAGATCATTAGGATATGTTTCAAAAGTTGAACAACTTCCATTACCAAAATTGCCCATTTCATGCAAGCAGACTGCAGTAAAACTTTCTCCTGGTTTGCATTATTGATGAAAGAAGATTGAAAAACCCAAGATTTGACTGGAAACAATTCAAGAGACGTCTTTTCATCAGAAGTTTTAACGTGATATTCTTTTTTCATCAAATCATCAAATTATACTTTGGAGATTGAACAAGCATTGTCATTTCCCAAATTGCCACTTTCTCATGCAAGCAAAAAAAAATATTTCAACGTTATTGCCTGTGTATAATCAGCATCAGTATAGAAACTTGGTCGACTTTTGTACTCATTTCCAGAGATGTATAAGGGAAGCCATTTGCTGCGCAGTTGGGGGAAAGAAGGTTTTTCCCTGTATGAAAGCCAGGTTACATGGAGGAAATTCTTGATGAAACCTTGATCACCTTCAGGGCATGTAGCCGATGGTGCTGATGGTGGTGGTGGTGGTGGTAATGATGGAACCAGGCCTTTCCCCAGGATTACCAGAATCCTTATCCAGTTTGCTTGTGTATTCCACCCACATAATCTGCTTAGTTGAATATGCGTCTGTTCGTGCATAGTGATGATGGAAGTAAAGTGTTCCTACTGGGGGACAGAAATTGGTTCTTTTTTTTCTTTTCTTTTTTAAGGGTTTTATGATGAGAGGAACACAGGAGCAATCATGTTTCCACAGTAGCGCAGGTGAATTGCATATTGAAACAAAAAGATTTTTGTCAACTGAAAATAAATAGGTGCAAATAACAAAGTTTAAATTACTATATATGGGTTTCAAAGAAGAAAATGAAAAAGTTCAGAAATAATCTGGTCATTTAATATTTATGTTATGAAATGATGTTTCACTTTTTGCATAAAAATTGAATGAAAAGTTGTTTGCCTATTTCATATGTTGTACAATATTTTTTTCTTTTGTCCATTTGATACTTGGTCTTAGTTGAATACACATCCTTTCATTTAGTGATGAGGAAAGTAAAGTTTTTCTACTGGGGGACAGAAATTGATTCCTATTTATTGAATTTTTCAGAAGGTTTCTTCATTGGGGAAAAGGTAGAGATAATTTTTACATTGTAGAAGGTGCATTTCATATTGATATGAAAAGATTTTTGTCCAGTGATGAAAATAAATGCAATTAAAAGCTTCTATATGTGGGTGTTACCTTGAAATTCCAACTCCCATAATTCAACTGTGCGAAAATTTGATGGTCAAATTTGCAGGTCAGTTGACTTGCAATTTGATCCTTGTCCCACAATTTGGATATAAAAATGAAAGACATTTCGAAGAGCTAAAAAAACGTGCAAAAAATAATTCGAAATCCTCCTGCGACTTTACTTTTGACACTCAATGAACTACAGTCTAGCCTTTACAGTTCATATCGGAATATCGCCAACATTTACAACCGCATTTGATAAGCAAAAAAGCACTCTTTTGTAGAGCCCAGTTCTTGTTCAGCTCTTTCAATTGCAAAAAACCATCACAATATTTCCAAGGTTGGGCGATTCAACGTCGCGATTTCGTGTTTTATTGCCAGCCAGAAATGAATCGAAGAAGTCAAAGCACGTAAATCATTGTTATATCCTGACATATGGTGGTGGTAATGATGGAACCAGGCCTTTCCCCAGGATTACCAGAATCCTTATCCAGTTTGCTTGTGTATTCCACCCACATAATCTGCTTAGTTGAATATGCGTCTGTTCGTGCATAGTGATGATGAAAGTAAAGTGTTCCTACTGCAGGGGGACAGAAATTGATTCTTTTTTTTTTTTCTTTTTTTTAAGGGCTTTATGATGAGAGGAACACAGTCACATTAGCGCATTCGAATTGCATATTGAAACAAAAAGATTTTTGTCAACTGAAAATATGTTCAAATAACAAATTTTAAATTACTGTATATGGTAATAGATGGGTTTCAAAGAAAAAAATGAAAAAGTTCAGAAATATTCCGGCCATTTAATATTTATGTTATGAATTGATGTTTCACTTTTTGCATAAAAATTGAATGAAAAGTTGTTCGCCTATTTGATATGGTGTACAAAATTTTTTCTTTTGTCCATTTGATACTTGCAGGTCTTAGTTGAATACGCATCTTTTCATACTGTATAGTGATGAGGGAAGTAAAGTGTTTATCATGGGGACAGAAATTGATTCCCATTTATTGAATTTTTCAAAAAGTTTTTCATGATTTTTTCATGAAGCAGAGATAATTTAACTTTTTAGAAGGTGCATTTCATATTGATATGAAGAGATTGTGGTCAACTCATGAAAATACTGTACATGCAATTAATAGCTTCTATATATGGGTGTTACCTTGCAATTCAACCTCCCATAATTCAACTGTGCAAAAATTTGATGGTCAAATTTGCAGGTCAGTTGACTTGCAATTTGATCCTTGTCCCACAATTTGGATATAAAAATGAAAGACATTTCGAAAAGCTGAAAAAACGTGCAAAAAATAATTCGAAATCCTCGTACGACTTTACTTTTGACACTCAATGAACTACAGTCTAGCCTTTACAGTTCATATCGGAATATCGCAAACATTTACAACCGCATTTGATAAGCAAAAAAGCACTCTTTTGTAGAGCCCAGTTCTTGTTCAGCTCTTTCAATTGCAAAAAACCATCACAATATTTCCAAGGTTGGGCGATTCAACGTCGCGATTTCGTGTTTTATTGCCAGCCAGAAATGAATCGAAGAAGTCAAAGCACGTAAATCATTGTTATATCCTGACATTTTTCCAGTATTTTGTTCAACCAAGGCTATAGAAACGATCAATGAAAAAAGTCAGGGGAAACAAATGTTCCATGAGATGTAAGGAACTTTCTGATTGCGCATTTTATTTTTATTAGAGAGTGTAACTCCAGTATTTGGAAAATTTCCATGCTTTAAAACCTTCTAACGTGAAAAAGATTTAAAAATATGAATAAAAACACTGGGCAAAAGGTACATTAATCCTTTCGTAGAAAACAGTTCTTGTTCAGCTCATGTAATCGCAAAAATCATCATCTCCAACGGCTTTTCACGATTTAGGGTCGAGATTTTGTATTTTATTGTAATGCAGTAAGAAATGAGTCAGAATTATCAGAAAATCGGAGTTTATAATTTATTTTTGTAGCTTTATCATAAGTGTAACCACCTATTTTCATCCAAGCTATCAATTATTTTGAAAAAAAAAATCGCCTGAAATAATCAGTTTCGGAATTATAGTAGTAACTTTATTTCTAGTTGCATTTTTTCTTTTTTTATTGTATATAACTCCAGAATTTCAAATTTTTATTTTGAAAAAAAAAATATCAGAAAATTTCAAACGGAATGAAAAACGTGAAATTAATCCTTCATTTTCATTAAAAACTAATTCCGAAAAGGTGTTTTTCTCCTCATACAAGAAGTCTTTGATGCTCCTAGAAACATGATGAGCATTTGCTCAAAGCTGACACATGGTGTAGAAAATGGTGTTTGGATTAAACTTTGCCCACGAGAAAATTGTAACAAAAACAGGACCATATTTTGTGGGAAATCTCATTACAGCGTATAATATATCCCAAGATGAGGAAGAATAAGAAGAAAAATTGCTCTGCTTCCACCGCTTATTCCTGATGCTGATGATGATGGCTGTGGGCTTTTGATGGAATATGACACCTGGTGGTGAAAAGCTGCTGCAGATCTCCTGCATCCTTGCTCTCAGAGTCTGCAAGGTGTCAGTCTCTTCTCTTTGTACCCTCATAATGCGCAAAAAAAAAAAAGGAAGGCGTTTTCAAGGATTCTCTCATCCATCATCAACAGAAAGTACTCTTCAGCAAAAAAAATCTTTGCAGCAAGAATTTCTTTTTCCTATCTTTTTTTTTTTAGAGGTGAGCCTTCTTGAGAAGATGAATTTGATCAAGGTGTTTTTTTATTGTGCATCAGCTGACAATAATGCATACTGAATTTCCTTCATTTTTTATTATTTCAGTCAATCAGAGGGAAGGAAATCTAATAAAATATTCTGGAATTTTCTGGTTAGATCACCTGACCAGCAGACAATCCCAAGAAAATAATGAAAGCTCATTCATATTTAGAATTTATAAGCAGTCTGTCCTGAACTCTAGGAGGATAATCATTGCCTTTCTTCTTACTATTGATTTGTGCACAAATCTGTGATATGAATTGGTTTGATCAATAAATCAAGTGTATTTATTTATTGTGTGTGTTTGGTTCACTCTTTTGCTGGAATCACTGAATTCTTGACTTTCTTCACTGAAAATATTGAATAAAACATTATTCAAAGAGTAATACTGTATATTCAAAGTGACCCCTTGAACGTGAGTGCTTTGCCTCAAAAGGCAGATTGCCTGTGTTTTTATTTCATTTTGTGAGGAATTATAAGCTCACAAACATCACAAGCAGCCCGTGCCAAGGAATAACCCTTGAAGGAAGACTGGTGGTAAAAAAAATGACAGGCTGAAGCTAGAAAGCCTGGAAAATATTGCTCAAAACATGCAGCTGTTGGATAAAAGCAATTGACTGGCATGTATTGATCACACACATGCTCAACACCAGCATCAAGGGCATCAACTTCCTGCCTTGTTTTATGTTTCCTGTTTCTTTTTTTTCGCAATATTATATGTGCTTTTTTATGGCGCAATTCACACTAGAGTGCACTTTTTTGCTTTTCCACATGGAGCCCTGTCAATCTCGTGTCAGAGCCTCTCTTTTGACATGTTCATTTTTTTTCCGCATGAATCGAGGCGATAAAATTGATGTTGATGTTTTCTCAGGATTAATAAGTTTTTCATTTATGTTTTTAAATTCCATCAGCAAATACCCCGCACTCACATTTTGCGAGAATATTGCCCACTTTCAAGTACTGCATACATTGCCATTTCAAAGTGCCAAGTTTACCGATGCTCATTGCTTGCAAAGTTTTCTGCGTGGGGAAGTGTTTTGGGAAGCGAAAATTTATTCAGCACGCGGAAGTGACTTTTCTTGTCCCCCCACATGTTGATTCGAAATGTCGTAATGCCTTAAAAGCTGCACATTATGCAAATGAATATGGCAAAATCAATATGTGCGATGAGAAACACCTACGCAGATATTATCAGCATGTCATCTCGATTCTGAGATTTATTCATTTGCCTGAAGAGCTTCGATGGAAATTTCTGAAGATTAATGCATCAGACGTGTGATATCGCGGATTTGCTTATTTAGCTCGTTCTGAAGTTTTGACATCATCAGTGGCATCAAAGAAACGCGTGTTATTGATTTACTCGGCAGTGCCTTCAGCATCAAAGTCAGGATATTTTTGCAAAATTTCAAAGCATCAACTGGTAATAAAAGCGTAAGTTGGAAAAAAGTTGAAAACATATTTTTCTGTGCTGCCAAACAATTTTTTGCTGAAAAATTAAAAGCACGTCCCTTGCTGGGTGGTGTTTTTATTCTTCCTAGCATTGGGGATTTCTGTAAACAAAATTATTCACCCCTTCCTGGATTTTCCCAAATTTGGCCTTCTTGATGCTGGCCCAGCCACCATGTTATTGACCGAATTTGAAAGTTTGTAATGCCACTATATGCGCCAAAAATGAATTGAGAATTTACCAGGGGATGGATTGAATGCTGCTTGTCGGGAAAAAATCACTAATTTCGGTTTTTTAGAATAGTTGCCTCAGGCAGGCGCCAAAGAAATTAGTATTAATCCTAAAAACGCACCTTTTTGCAAGCCTGAGAACCAAACCCAGGTTTGGTTCCCAGGCTCGCCCAAGGACAGATCCCTAAATTTCCTGTGAGGAAGAAATGAAAGTGGCCAAATCCAGCCTTCATCTTCAAATCCCAAAAGTTGTAGTGGTCAACCAAAAACCTGTTATCCCAAAAATAAAATACTTCAGATTTCTATAAAATATTTAATATAAATTTTTCGATATTCACATCAACAATAAATATAAAGTCAGGAAATTAAGGAAAGCGTCACGCATTAATGCGGACGTTGTTTTGCATAGGAGAAAAACAAGGAACAGCTGCAGGGGGAGAAAATCACCACTTGTTCCTGGAAGGAAATAAAATGGGTAATTTCTGTATATAGAGAACCTGCAACAAGTATAGAGTATCTAGGTTAACAAACCACAAATATGTCACTCTGCATCAAACTCTCAAATTGTACAGATCTCTGGAGAACTCTCATGTGTGTCAATTTCTGACCAATTTTGAAATTGGTATTCTTGTTCTTACATACTTGTGAAAATCTTTCAATTGTTCAAATCAAACTTGTCTTTGAATAATACACCACTTTAAACTAGGACAAAAAGTCCCGGCTGCAGCCTGGCTGTTCAAACCGTGTTTCATTTTTCTCAATTACCTAAAAACAGTTACAAATTTGGTATATGTTCATCTCCTCATTTTTTTCACCTTTTGTGTGGTAAAAGAAAAGTCTCTATCAAATCTTTTTCTTCACACTGCTGTCATAATCTTAGTGTTACATGAAAAATAAGTGAACATGTGAATTCCATTTTGCATTTGTTATAAGCTAGGCCAGCATGGATCAATTATGGGTCTTTGGATCAACCAGCAACTTCACCAGCAGCAGCTCAGCATTGTCATCATTAGCTTCAGCTGCTCTCAATGGCTTTAACATCTCATCATCATCGCCATCACTGCTCGACGACCTCGTCGTCGACAGCAGCAGCAGCAACACTGGCACCACCGACACTGACGATGATGACGACGACCTGATGGAGCCCTTCGACATGGCCACACACCGGATGTTGTCGAGCGTGTCCGAGGTCTTCTTCCTGCTCATTTGCGTCGTGGGACTCTGCGGCAATTCCCTCGTCATCTACGTCGTCCTTCGCTACTCGAAAATGCAAACAGTGACCAACTTGTACATCCTCAACTTGGCAGTGGCCGATGAGTGTTTCCTCATCGGACTTCCGTTCCTCTTCGTCACGAGCTACTTGAGGCACTGGCCCTTTGGGTTCATCACGTGCAAGGTTTTCATGACAACCACGGGCATTAACCAGTTCACCAGCAGCGCCTTCCTCACGGTCATGAGTGCTGACAGGTCAGTTATTGCATGAATGTATGCGTTTGCTTTTTTTTTATTTGATTTCACCTGAGGGTTATTGCGTAAATTCAAGTAAATGCAATTCTTGGGGGCTGTATCACATGATGACGGTAATCATTAAATACAGGCAACCACTACAAAATTAACTTGAATACAGTCAACCCCCGGTTAACGTTCCGTTCAGTTAACGTTCCCGATCCTTCCCAAAAAATTCCCTCAGTTAACGTTCCCAAACTCAGTTAACGTTTTTAGTTGGTGCAGGGGGAAAAAACGTTAGCTGAAAAAAAAACGTTAACCGAGGGAGTCTTTCCCTTAGGAAATAAGGGAGAAACATTTAATTGGTGCCAGAAAAAATTTTCTTAAGGCAAAAATCAGAAAAAAATTAATCAAAGAGTGTATTTCAACAACTGAGCTTTATGCACTGCCATTACATTCAAAAAGTAACCACAGTTCTTCACTCAATGAAAATCAGAGATTCATTTTAATGACACAAAAAGTCACTCATGAGAGTCACTTGGTAACTGTGGTTACTTTAAGAATGTAATGGCAGTGCATAAAGCTCAGTTGTTGAAATACACTCTTTGATTAATTTTTTTCTGATTTTTACCTTAAGAAAATGTTTTGTGGAACCAAGTAAACGTTTATCCCTTATTTCTTAAGGGAAATACACCCCGGTTAACGTTTTTTCCAGTTAACGTTTTTTTGCACGGAACCAACTAAAATGTTAACTGGGGGTTGACTGTAGTTGTGAATGAAAAGTCTGTTATGCAAATTCAAATATTAAAAAAATTAAAATATTTACTGTTCACAGATTTTAAGCCAACAGAAGTCTCTTATATGCATAATTAGTCCATTGCACAGAAGGGAAAACTACATCCAGGGGCAGTCTGTTCAGCAAAAGTCTATTGTGAGGGAGGCCTGTTGTGAAGTGGTTGAATGTAAAGTATAATAATCCACCCTGCATCTGTGAAATCAGTCCTGGGACTTACAGAGAGTCTAGCACCAAGAACTTGTCCCCAACAACCTTCAAAACTTTTACAACAATGCTGCACATCATCTTTGATGTAAATAGCCAATCAGAAAGCAGCAAAGAATCCCAACCTTCATCACAAACAAGTTTGACATGCATAAAGCCTTCAAACACAGAAATCAATACCACATTCTCCAGCAGAATCTCATTCCCATTCTTAACTTCTACCACTAAATATGCAACCAATATTCTTGTTGGGCTGGAGAATGACAAAGAATTTGAAATAAAGGGAAAACAGCCACTCAGCCTTTAGGAGGCCGGATCCTCTTTATTGGAGTCCCTTAGCAATATAATTTGCACACCAACCAAAAGAACAGAACAACAGCCAACAATTCCGAGTAGCAGAATAACCAACTCAATCAAGATACAATCCAGCTCACATCAGACAATCAGTTGCCCAGCAACACCTCCCAACACAGCTCACACTCAAGTAATGCTTTGCAAGCCTCCCAAATCCTTTGGTGGTGATTGATTGCTATCATGTCACCTGGTTTACCACATTGCGGCAAACTGGTTGTGTGATCCAGATCTTGTAGATCTTTGCAGAATTCCATTGCATTGCTGGTGTGCCCAAGCAAGGATGCCACACTTGGGTAATGCCGCGTTGCCCCATGCTGTGCCCCAAAATTCTCTTAGAAATTTTATGAATTATTGTGTGTGTTTATTTATCTGGAAGAAGATGCTGAGTTTTTCATTCCTTCTTGGACATTAATAAATATCAATTTTTTGGAGCCTCTATAAAGTGGTTTTTTACTCATAAAATCTCTTTGGTTGGGGAAACCCTCAAGACCATTCTAACCTCTTTAAATAGAACTTGGAGGTACCAGCTCATAAATTAGTGTCATGTAAAAAGTTTTGTTGTGGGAAAGAAACAAGAATTCTGGGATATTAAAATTGGCTAAATTTTTGCTTGCAAGTTTCAAACTTCTTTTGCTGTTGGTTAAGATTCTGTTTTAATGAAAATAGAATGAACCTCTGTAAATAATTTTTTCTATTTACTCTTGTAAAGAAAACTAAAAATTTGACTTCATCTTGTTCAATTTATGCACAAAATGTTCCAAATTATGTGATTGTTGTTCATAATCCAGTTGTAATGGAAATTCAATGAATCTCTGTATATTGGTAATTCTATTTTCTTTCTTGTCAAGAAAACCAATAATGTGACTTCATCTTTTAGAATGTTTGAATACATTTTTTCAAATTTTTCCGTTTTTGTTAAAAAAAATTCTATCGTAATAAAATCCCTTTTTACACATACACAGGTACGTTGCCATTTGTCACGCCGTGAAAGGTCGGTCCATCAGGACGCCCGTGGTATCCCGAGTGGTCGCATTCACCACCTGGATGGTGTCTGCCGTCCTCATGGCACCCCTGTTTATGTACTCGTCCACCAGAGTGACCAACAATGAAACCGGCACGACCACTTGCAGCGTGTTCCTGCCCGACGACGACCAAGGAAACACTTACCCCATGATCTTCACCCTTTATAACTTCTCCGCGAGTTTTGTCATTCCTCTGGTGCTCATCATCATCTTCTACTCCCAGGTTAGTATATAGCGCATTATTAGAAAGGAATAAAACCCTGGGACTGTGGAGGGTTATTTTCCATTGGCCTGTGGAGTTGGGGTATTTTCAAGGGCGGGTAGCAAGCTTCAGTTTGACCCAAGGTAACCAGGTTGAGATGGCCCAAGTTGGGAAAAATGCAGGAGGCAAGTTTTCTATTGCTTTCTGGAATCTTCTATGCTGATCCTATGCCAGAAATGCAGGAAAATATATACCACACCCTGACGGATTTTTATTTTTCATTCAAAATTTCTGCAAGATTAGAAAACAAATTTTGGACTTTTTCCCAAATTGGGCCTTGGTACAGAAGTATAATTTTTTAATATCCAGTGCTCAGTGGCACAAACTTTTGCAAAGATATCCTGACTTTGCTGCACAAGGGTTGAAGAGCATGAGACATCAGAAGACCAAGCATCACCAAAATAAGAGCATTTGACAAAAAGAGCACGGGGAGCAGCATGATATTTTAGACCCAAACTCTTCTATTTATTTTTTTATGTTTTTCTGAATGATTTAACCTTATTCTTTAATTTATCGATGCAATCACCAGATGGCAGATGGAGAAATGAATAATTTGGGACCCCGAAATATGGACGACTTGACTTTGAGAAAATTGAAATTTAACAATTGTGCCCCAAACATTGACAATAATGTCTTGAGATATGGACCCTTTTCCAACATTTCTAGAAGATTTAAAAATCTTTTTTTTTAATATTTTTATCTCTGGAACAAATACAAATGTTGTATTGATCACAACAATTAGAAATAAATTTCATTAATATATTTTTCTGTACAGTTGCATACCTCATCTTGAAGTTGAAAAACTTATGCAAAAGTAATTTAAAAATTCGTGCAACATTTACAGCAGAAAAATGAATCAAGAAATCATCAGAATTTTTGTCACTCTTGGTCTCCTCTTGCGTGTATTATGGGAATCAGAATATTAACCAAAATCGTATATATTACCTTTTTTTCTCTCCTGTCCCAAATTGGATTTGGAAAACGTGGCAAAAAAAACTTGACCTTCCACAGATAACCAGTGGTAATTAACAGGCAAATTCTAAAAGTTCTACCTTCGAAAACTTCTTGAGTCGCCTAGGGCAGGAAGTTTCGCTGCTCATCGTTCGTTGAGGTAAAACTTTGCCAAACACAAGACAGGGGGGGGGGGGGGGACAAAGATGACAAACTGATGGCACGTGCTGACGAGAGGGGTTACGAGAGGAGACCTCTATCTTTTCAGGCTAATTACCCATCCCTGAAGCCCCTGGGAAAAGTTCTCTGGGCTGCTCAAAGTTCAAGGAACTTCATAAAAGAGGCGGAATAAGACCCCCTTTTTTTTTCTTTTTCTGCATGATTTCCTGGAATGACCCAGCATCAGAGAAAGCATTAGCAATATGCCACCTCAGTATAACGGAATTCCACACAACATCAACCGTTTTTAAATTATTGGAGCTTGAACAAACTAATATTGGCTATGACATATTCCAGACACTATTGGGGGAAAAAGGACATGAGGTCTCAGGACCTGAGTTCTGTGTTTGGCTTTCCTCTTTGGATTTGCTTCCAGTGGATGTACAACTTTTTGGAAATTATTCCTCCAACCAATCAGAAATCAGAAAGGAATTTGTATGCTTTTGTCAGGTCAAGTGACAAAAGTATCTGTTGAAACATATAAAAGCTTATTTTTCCCATTTCCCAGCAACTGATCCATTCTCTAAATTGTTCCCTAACAAAAGCATCCCTGAAACTCAATCCATAGAAAATTCCATCATTTTCTTGTTCAGAGTAACACTTGAATGAATGAATGAATGAATGAACAGAACACTTTATTTGCTGCTTTTCAGCGTTCACAAGGTTCACTCAAGATTTCCACAACCAAACCCCCCTTCCCACCCAACCCAAATCCACTCAAAGACATTTTAATCACTTCAGAGCAGGAAAGCACAAATTGCTAGCAAAAATAAAAGAAAATACAATATAACATGAAATACAACTGGACATCTGACATGTATGCAAACACCCACTCATTCCCTGACATTGGTAACAAAAGATATGTAAAAATTAGTTTACAGCACAAGGTCTTCAGCTTGTTTCTGTATGAGGTTTAGTTGAATGAACAAATTACAGAATGAGAAATCATATAAAGCCAACAGTTTATCTTGATACTAATACTTATATTTATTCCTTGATTAATGTACACAAATTTGTCCTTGCCTTTATTTGTTGCATTTTGCACTAATGTGTTTGTTTTTATGTATTATTTGTATTGAATTGTGCTTCATGTGGATTGTGATCCTTGATGCTTATAAATAAACCAGGCAAAATTAGGGATGTGTAATTATAGTATCCCCTTAACTCTTTGATGGTAGGGGTTCCTTCCCATCAGGTGGCAGAGTCAGGATTTTTTTTTTTTTGGGTCAGCACATTTCAGTTTGGCAAAAGTCAAACTGAAATGATGTTTTTATTGTAAAAAAAAAGCCATTTAGTGAAAAAATATCTGCAATTGAACCAGAATTTGGACAAAAAAGTATTGCTTTCATTTTCCAATGCAGGTGATTTTAACTCTGAGAAACACCAAGTCCAGGAGGAAGAAGACCCGGAAGAAGGTGACCCGCCTGGTGCTCACAGTCATCATCGCCTACATGCTGTGCTGGCTCCCTTACTGGTTCGGACAGGTCCTGCTCCTGGTCCGCCTCCTGGACCTGTTCCCTGTCCCAGTGACCCACATGACCCTAGTCAACTACAACATCGTCGCATCCATCCCCATGTACTGCAACTCCGCCATCAACCCCATCTTGTACGCATTCTTGTCTGACAACTTCCGCAAGAGCTTCTTCAAGGCCTGCGAGTGCTGCGACTTCCTCAGACAACAACACCGGAATCATCATCAGCAGCAGCAGCAACAACAACAACAACAACAACAACAGCTGGCCCGGAATGTGGCCCATCAGGTGGCAGTTTCTGCCCCAGCAGCAGACGCCGACAGCAGCTTGCACGAATGTGCTGTGCTGCAGCATCAGCAGCAGGAAGAGCATCAGAGCAGCAGCATCAGTAGCAAGCAGGCCCTGGGTCTGGGCCTGGGGCGGTTCAAGAGGGCCAGGTTGAGACGGGAATCGGACCTGGAGGTGGAAGAAGACGAGTCCCTGGATGTCGTGAGGCGGCGGAGTGAGGAGTCGGAGGCCGACGACGACGGCGGCGGATATCAGCAGCAGCGGCGCCCCGAGGCGGCGGCCATTGACATGGTGGAGCTGAGGACGACGCGGTTGACGACGACGACTACTCATGCTGTCGTCGTCGGCACCAACAGCCCGGTTTCCATTTTGCTTTGATTCGAGTGTCAAAAAAGATCATTATGGTCCGATCTTTCTCTCATCGTCGCATTTTTTCGGCACTCTTTTTTTTTTGTGTGTGCTAAATATGCGAGGGGTCTGACAAAAAGTTTTCGGTATAGAAATTGAAACGACGTATGATTCAGCTGAGCAGAAAATATTGTTTAGGGAAAAAAACAGTCTTTGGAGGAAGAGAAAAAATGCAGCCTTGTCTGACATATTTTTAAACCTTTTTTTGTTGTTGAAAAAGTCATCCAGCTATGGCAGCTTTTTCTGTTGCTCACTCAAAATATGAGGCGCCTATCTTGCAGGTAAATTTTTTTTTTTTTAGTGTTTTTGAAAACACTTGCTTTCCCTTGAGAATTCTTGCAGTTGACATGGCATTCATTCCAATGGTTGCCTCTGTGTTATTTTTCATAGTGCTGTATTTACTCAAGTACCATTGAGTAAGGCACGCACAGGGGTTTTTCAGTTGAAAATTTTGCAAAAATCTTATTCCCCAGTAAGACGCTCGCCCCAATTTTTAGTGAATCTGAAACCATAAAATTTCAAAAATAAAGGAAAAAATNGAAGTGTTTTGTTGTGCAAAAATCTGTTTTGTGGGAGATCCATTGTGCGGTGTACTTTTTTTTAGATTCCTGGACAGCTTTCACAGTGGAAAAACACTCAGAAACTACTTATTCTGCAAAGGCAAAATAACTCAATTGATTTTGATTTTTATTAATTTCTAAACAAAATACAACTGCAGTTCAGGAAATGATTATGAGTTTGTCATCAAGTTTCTCTTCTGTCCAGCATTAATTGCATTGAATTTTTATTCGTTCATTAAATGTATAAGATGAAATTGTCAATGCAGTTTTTTCCTCAACAGATGATATTGCAAGTCATGGCGTCACCACATCAAAAAGTTAATCCTGTTTGCCAAAAAAATTATTTTTTTCTTTCTGATAAAGTATCATTATCCTTATAAAAATAAGAATCTGAGATATCTGTGAATGTATGAATTCAGAAAAAGCAGGAAATATTTTTTTATTCGTTAAAAAGCCCATTTAGACTGACACTCTTTTCCGTTTTTTTCAGTGCTTTGAAGCATGTTATAAATTTATTCTTAGGCTAAAAAATTATTTTTCTTCATTTATTTATTTGTCTTCAAAAGATGAGCAGAAAAGTTCCACATTTCATTGGAAATCATTGTTGATATGAAAATTTCAAGAGTAAGGAAAAATGTTCATCCCCCTGAAATGTTTTTCATGTGCACACCCTGTACACAAAGGAGAAAGGAACTGATGGTACTGACTGCAAAGATGGCAGCCAGTAATTATGAATACATTATGCACAGCAGACGGGCTTCTTGTTTCTTTAAGAAGGAAA
>CAJPEX010001835.1:0-48540 GCA_905338405.1 Notodromas monacha
TCGTCAGTTTAATAACGTAGATTTCCAGAAGGTTTGCCACGATACCGTAATTATCAGACAGCTCTGCTTGTTACTTGAAAACTCCCCAAGCACAGAAAACATGCCAGTCTTGCGTGTCGCAGGTACTGTAGTATTTTATTCAGTGGTTTCTCATAGTAAAAACAGTACAGCGAACATTTGCAGCACAAATTTTTCACCCTCGTACAAAGAATAATATTTGTAGAACAAACGAGTTTTTGAAAAATAAAAAACATCCGAAAATTATCGCGATTTTTGGTCAGAAAGTATGAATTGCAGGTCTAATGAATTGCTTTCAAGAGGGTGGCACTCAAAAAGTCCTCTAAAGTGGGTTTTCATCTCGAGATTTATATTACCCTTTTTGAGGTTAAGCCCCTCGGACAAAATGTTTTCAATGCACAATCCAAACTTTCTGAATAAAATTGAGATGAAACCCCACATTTTCGAAGAATGTTTGAGCTTAACCCCCTTCAGACAAAATGTTTTGAATCTAAAATTCACTTTCTCTGGAAAAAAAAAGTGAGGAAAACCTGTTTTCCAAGACTTTCCGAGTAAATTTCCATCAGACGATACAGTATGTTTTTAATCTACAATCCACACTTCTTTTAAAAATTTTCCGGGATGAAACCCCGCTTTCAAAGAGTTCTTGTTTTGAGCATCATGCCCTTCAAAGGTACTACGGTGTATTACAATTTGCAATTCTGTTTACTAAGACGGATGTATAAAAATATTTAAAAAATATTAAATAAATAAAAAATTACTAATGTGTACTGCAGATATATATTTCCC
This sequence comes from Notodromas monacha, assembly GCA_905338405.1. Lineage (NCBI taxonomy): Eukaryota > Metazoa > Arthropoda > Ostracoda > Podocopida > Cyprididae > Notodromas > Notodromas monacha. The sequence goes on from CAJPEX010001835.1 coordinate 808, forward strand.
CCATTCCCTGAGGAATCCTCAATCTAAGAGCGACGAGGCAATATATTCAGGTGCAGCAGAAGTCTATAAAGGCAGCAGATTTCAAACACCAAGTCTATCCCCCCGAAAGAGAGGAAACATATACAGTACCCCATCCTCGTCTCATTTTTCCTCTCCGTACTTTTCGCGCAAACACCCGTGGCAAGGGTATTGAACTTGGGCGTTATTTTTCCACTGGCAGAATGGCCATTATTGTCCCCCCTCTCAGTTTCCAACTCTCCCCCCAAAACGCTTATGCGTCCCATGACGATTTCTATTGGGCAAATGCAAGTTTCTCGCGGATACGAAGACCTTGTTCTTTTTGTGGTGAATCAAAAACGCGTGAAGTTCACCGACAGAGAAACATAAAAATTCGCGTGGGTTACGGTGAGTTAGTTCAGGGGTTGGTTGCGTAGGGGGGGATAAAAGTGGGATTCAGGCCGGGCTTTTTATGCGAAAAGAGAGGGGGAGAGAGAGAAAAAGAGATTTGTCGCGGTTTGTGCGACTGGGAGGAACGAACTCAGATTGCAAATCGAAGGATCTATAAATCGAGAAAAACGGGAGCTGCGTCGAAAGCCGATCTCGCGAAGCGAAACGAGATGCAAACTGGTTTAGGTAATGAGAAATAAAAATTTCTGAGGGGGAAAGAGGGAGAAACCACAACAAAATCGACTACATTCGGAACTGAGCCTAGTACGCATATTGATTCGAAAATTATGTAAATAGCACGAGTGAACTGAACCGAAAGATTTCGCACTACAGTTTTTTTTTCTTCCTCCTGCTTCTTTGTCGTGCTCCGAAAAGAGCTTCCTGGCTAATTGAATTCTGAGGTCAACCTTCAAATTCGTAATAGCTAAAGAAAAATATTAATCTCTAGAATCGCTCGCAGGAAAAGGGTTGACGGAACTGCGAAATTTGCAGGCAAATTATTTCTGTGTTCAATTGAAATATTTCGTAGCACTGTATAGTACTTGGACGGCCGTAGTGCTTGACAAGAAATGTATCAGTGCACAAGACAAGTCTCATTTTATCAAGGCGAATGCGACAAAGCACTGTTAACTCCCAGCCTTCTGGACATACAGCTTAACATCCTGCCATGTACAGTATTATACCCGTACTGTACTACCAAAACACGTAAATGCTAAACAAATTTAAATCATTTGAATTTCCATCTAAGAAGACTGTACCACAAAGAAAGCGCAAGACTGACAAGACTCAAACTATAATTCAACTCATTCCGATTGAACAATCGAATAAGATTGCTGTACCAGACTTGCCTGAAGTCAACTTTCGGTAAAACGAACATCTACATCAGACAACGTCTTATTGCAGGGGTGCCCAAGATACGGCCCGCGGGCCAGATCTGGCCCGCAGAGGCCTTCAAATTGTCCCGCGGACCATCCCACCAAATTTGCCTTAGCTTAAGATATATTTAGCAAAATTAAAAAAGTATTCCTGTTTCCAAATTCAAAGTTTTATGATTTATTCTCAATATTTTTTCAAAGAAACTCCAACAATTTGTTTCCTTAATGCTTGCAGTTTACATAAAAAATACAGGAATAAGTTAGTGATTCACTGTATTTCTGGAAGCTTCCAGAACTTTTAGTTTCAGTGTGCACTTTAAGTGGCACACTCCCTCCTTCCATGCTTTCAACTGGCACATGCATGCAGCTTTCTGAAGCAACTGTTCTCACTTTCAGGAACTGGTACAAAAGTGATNGGAATACAAGTAAGCCGGGTTCAGAAATCGTTCGACTAATTTCGAGGCTAACCGAAAAATTACCCATGCATAATACGCAGCGGCGTTCACTGAACTGTACCGAAAAGGGTTCCGTCGATCAAAAGGAAATTAGGATTTGCCTCTCGTCAGTTTAATAACGTAGATTTCCAGAAGGTTTGCCACGATACCGTAATTATCAGACAGCTCTGCTTGTTACTTGAAAACTCCCCAAGCACAGAAAACATGCCAGTCTTGCGTGTCGCAGGTACTGTAGTATTTTATTCAGTGGTTTCTCATAGTAAAAACAGTACAGCGAACATTTGCAGCACAAATTTTTCACCCTCGTACAAAGAATAATATTTGTAGAACAAACGAGTTTTTGAAAAATAAAAAACATCCGAAAATTATCGCGATTTTTGGTCAGAAAGTATGAATTGCAGGTCTAATGAATTGCTTTCAAGAGGGTGGCACTCAAAAAGTCCTCTAAAGTGGGTTTTCATCTCGAGATTTATATTACCCTTTTTGAGGTTAAGCCCCTCGGACAAAATGTTTTCAATGCACAATCCAAACTTTCTGAATAAAATTGAGATGAAACCCCACATTTTCGAAGAATGTTTGAGCTTAACCCCCTTCAGACAAAATGTTTTGAATCTAAAATTCACTTTCTCTGGAAAAAAAAAGTGAGGAAAACCTGTTTTCCAAGACTTTCCGAGTAAATTTCCATCAGACGATACAGTATGTTTTTAATCTACAATCCACACTTCTTTTAAAAATTTTCCGGGATGAAACCCCGCTTTCAAAGAGTTCTTGTTTTGAGCATCATGCCCTTCAAAGGTACTACGGTGTATTACAATTTGCAATTCTGTTTACTAAGACGGATGTATAAAAATATTTAAAAAATATTAAATAAATAAAAAATTACTAATGTGTACTGCAGATATATATTTCCCCCATTCCCTGAGGAATCCTCAATCTAAGAGCGACGAGGCAATATATTCAGGTGCAGCAGAAGTCTATAAAGGCAGCAGATTTCAAACACCAAGTCTATCCCCCCGAAAGAGAGGAAACATATACAGTACCCCATCCTCGTCTCATTTTTCCTCTCCGTACTTTTCGCGCAAACACCCGTGGCAAGGGTATTGAACTTGGGCGTTATTTTTCCACTGGCAGAATGGCCATTATTGTCCCCCCTCTCAGTTTCCAACTCTCCCCCCAAAACGCTTATGCGTCCCATGACGATTTCTATTGGGCAAATGCAAGTTTCTCGCGGATACGAAGACCTTGTTCTTTTTGTGGTGAATCAAAAACGCGTGAAGTTCACCGACAGAGAAACATAAAAATTCGCGTGGGTTACGGTGAGTTAGTTCAGGGGTTGGTTGCGTAGGGGGGGATAAAAGTGGGATTCAGGCCGGGCTTTTTATGCGAAAAGAGAGGGGGAGAGAGAGAAAAAGAGATTTGTCGCGGTTTGTGCGACTGGGAGGAACGAACTCAGATTGCAAATCGAAGGATCTATAAATCGAGAAAAACGGGAGCTGCGTCGAAAGCCGATCTCGCGAAGCGAAACGAGATGCAAACTGGTTTAGGTAATGAGAAATAAAAATTTCTGAGGGAGAAAGAGGGAGAAACCACAACAAAATCGACTACATTCGGAACTGAGCCTAGTACGCATATTGATTCGAAAATTATGTAAATAGCACGAGTGAACTGAACCGAAAGATTTCGCACTACAGTTTTTTTTTCTTCCTCCTGCTTCTTTGTCGTGCTCCGAAAAGAGCTTCCTGGCTAATTGAATTCTGAGGTCAACCTTCAAATTCGTAATAGCTAAAGAAAAATATTAATCTCTAGAATCGCTCGCAGGAAAAGGGTTGACGGAACTGCGAAATTTGCAGGCAAATTATTTCTGTGTTCAATTGAAATATTTCGTAGCACTGTATAGTACTTGGACGGCCGTAGTGCTTGACAAGAAATGTATCAGTGCACAAGACAAGTCTCATTTTATCAAGGCGAATGCGACAAAGCACTGTTAACTCCCAGCCTTCTGGACATACAGCTTAACATCCTGCCATGTACAGTATTATACCCGTACTGTNAATGTTTGAGCTTAACCCCCTTCAGACAAAATGTTTTGAATCTAAAATTCACTTTCTCTGGAAAAAAAAAGTGAGGAAAACCTGTTTTCCAAGACTTTCCGAGTAAATTTCCATCAGACGATACAGTATGTTTTTAATCTACAATCCACACTTCTTTTAAAAATTTTCCGGGATGAAACCCCGCTTTCAAAGAGTTCTTGTTTTGAGCATCATGCCCTTCAAAGGTACTACGGTGTATTACAATTTGCAATTCTGTTTACTAAGACGGATGTATAAAAATATTTAAAAAATATTAAATAAATAAAAAATTACTAATGTGTACTGCAGATATATATTTCCCCCATTCCCTGAGGAATCCTCAATCTAAGAGCGACGAGGCAATATATTCAGGTGCAGCAGAAGTCTATAAAGGCAGCAGATTTCAAACACCAAGTCTATCCCCCCGAAAGAGAGGAAACATATACAGTACCCCATCCTCGTCTCATTTTTCCTCTCCGTACTTTTCGCGCAAACACCCGTGGCAAGGGTATTGAACTTGGGCGTTATTTTTCCACTGGCAGAATGGCCATTATTGTCCCCCCTCTCAGTTTCCAACTCTCCCCCCAAAACGCTTATGCGTCCCATGACGATTTCTATTGGGCAAATGCAAGTTTCTCGCGGATACGAAGACCTTGTTCTTTTTGTGGTGAATCAAAAACGCGTGAAGTTCACCGACAGAGAAACATAAAAATTCGCGTGGGTTACGGTGAGTTAGTTCAGGGGTTGGTTGCGTAGGGGGGGATAAAAGTGGGATTCAGGCCGGGCTTTTTATGCGAAAAGAGAGGGGGAGAGAGAGAAAAAGAGATTTGTCGCGGTTTGTGCGACTGGGAGGAACGAACTCAGATTGCAAATCGAAGGATCTATAAATCGAGAAAAACGGGAGCTGCGTCGAAAGCCGATCTCGCGAAGCGAAACGAGATGCAAACTGGTTTAGGTAATGAGAAATAAAAATTTCTGAGGGAGAAAGAGGGAGAAACCACAACAAAATCGACTGCATTCGGAACTGAGCCTAGTACGCATATTGATTCGAAAATTATGTAAATAGCACGAGTGAACTGAACCGAAAGATTTCGCACTACAGTTTTTTTTTTCTTCCTCCTGCTTCTTTGTCGTGCTCCGAAAAGAGATTCCTGGCTAATTGAATTCTGAGGTCAACCTTCAAATTCGTAATAACTAAAGAAAAATATTAATCTCTAGAATCGTTCGCAGGAAAAGGGTTGACGGAACTGCGAAATTTGCAGGCAAATTATTTCTGTGTTCAATTGAAATATTTCGTAGCACTGTATAGTACTTGGACGGCCGTAGTGCTTGACAAGAAATGTATCAGTGCACAAGACAAGTCTCATTTTATCAAGGCGAATGCGACAAAGCACTGTTAACTCCCAGCCTTCTGGACATACAGCTTAACATCCTGCCATGTACAGTATTATACCTGTACTGTTCTACCAAAATACGTAAATGCTAAAAAAATTTAAATCATTTGAATTTCCATCTAAGAAGACTGTATCACGAGAAAGCGCAAGACTGACAAAACTCAAACTAGAATTCAACTCATTCCGAATGAACAATCGAATAAGATTGCTGTAGTACCAGACTTGCCTGAAGTCAACTTTTGGGAAAACGAACATCTTCTACATTAGAAAACGTCTTATTGGTACCTCCAAGAATTTGTTTCTGGAACAGTATGCGATTCTAATTTCTATACAAAAGAGAAGATTTCTGTCTTTGTGACCAAGGGTACAGTATAACGTTAGTTAAGTCAGCATTCATAAAAAAAAATACTGTATGTTCATCATTTCTTGTAGCAAAGAACACAGGGCAAACAAATGTTAAGAACTTCGGATAATTAACAATTGTCCGAATGACCAAACGCATTTTTTTTAGTTTTTGATCTGCGCAATTTGTAAAAGTGACGCAGTTTACCTAAGGGTTGTGATCAGCACTGTGCAGGTTGCCACGCAAATACTGTACTAAAAAAAAAAAAGATTCTCTGTCTGGAAAAGTAGGTATTATTCATACAGATAATAACATAAGAAAATGAACGGATCACAAGATAATACGAACGAGATGAACGTTGCTTGCTTGCAGATTACTAATGTGGCTACCTTCTGGGAAAGCATTGTACTGTACTACAAAATCGTACTTTCGAGTCCAGAATCAATCATTTGCGGCACTCACGGGTTCTTCTGAACGAATATTAGTACATTATCCATACGTACTACGTACATAATCTCATAGAAAATGGTAAATTAGCATTGATCAATAACCAGGCAGAGAATGGCACGGATCAAGATGAATGGCCAAGATTGCCACCAACTAGTTATAATCAGGACGGAAATCCAGGGATCCAACAAAATTAAGGCACGGATAAAAGCACGAGGCAGTATCAAGAGCAGATTTTTCTCGGCCGAAAGTGTCACCCTTGTGAAGAAATAAAAGATAAGCCCTGGATCTCGGAAGGCCCGCCATCAATCTCGATTTACCGTGTCGTTCATTCCTTTTCTCGTAAGCCATCTACCCAGGTCGTGTTCTTGAGATTTCTGGAGAAAAAAGAAAAGTTCTGGTTCGTATAGGCCCAAGAAGATAAGTATATCGCATTAACATTTTTTTTTTCTTTGCGCCTCCGTAATCTCCGCGTGATTTACACTCCTTCTAGAATCTCCTTCCTCGGTTCTTGATTTCCAAATGGCTAACGTTGATTTTCATAAACATTTTGAAGCGCTGAGTACATTGATGATTGAAATTTTAATTTGGAACACGACTTCGATTTCTACCGTAAGTTGTGATCAAAACATTGATGTGAATGTAATACCCCATTAAAATTTTAAAAACCTTAGCACGGCAACATTTATAGTACAGCAGAACTCCGCCTATTTCGGACATGGACGTGGTTTGTTCACACTGATAATTTGATCATGTGCGGTACATCATTTTTAAAAATTTTCAATCAGCCAGCATGAAAATTCAATAATGACCTGACAAAATATTACAAGCCTTTCGGACAATTTCGAAGCTGAACTGCTCTGAAAAACGGCCAATCGAACGATAATAAAGCACCTCAATAAGTTACAAGGCCTAATTTATTTGCTCAAGATAAATATAAATCTGGGTAAGGTGATTCTGAATGCTGTAAACCCTACTACAGTAGTCTTATGAGTCTGTCTTCATGCTAATTTTTTACGTTCAAGTATTTCACCAGGGCAGGAGTGGAAGCCGGAAATTTCAAAATTCCGGAAGACAAGACGGATGGTCCCGAAATAAAGAGCAAAAAAATTTCGAAATGCGACGCCAGGGCAAATTAAGTTATGCACTTAAAACTTCCGGATAGCTGAAGCTTGCAGTCTCTCCGTCATAGTAATAATTCAATTTTAAACTTCGGGATTTATTCTTGTATGGTTCTCAAAAACATGAACAAGAAAAAAAAAACAGAACGTACTCCCTGTGAAACTCGGCGATCACGATTATACCACGAAAAAAAATTTAGTAGATTAAAAAATTAATCTAAAAAAATAAAATTTGGAAAAATGTTAGAGGAGTTAATTTATTTTCAGTATTGTGGCCCTCAGAAGAAGGCTTGTTTCTCAATGTGGCCCTTGACCACTTTTGAGTTGGGCACCACTGTCTTATTGGTTCCTCTAAGAATTTATTTTTGGAACAGTATGCGAGTCTAATTTCTATACAAAAGAGAAGATTTCTGTCTTTGTGACCAAGGGTACAGTATAACGTTAGTTAAGTCAGCATTCATAAAAAAAATACTGTATGTTCATCATTTCTTGTAGCAAAGAACACAGGGCAAACAAATGTTAAGAACTTCGGGTAATCAACACTTGTCCGAATGACCACACACATTTTTTTTTAAGTTTTTGCTCTGCGCAATTTGTAAAAGTGACGCAGTTTACCGAAGGGTTATGATCAGCACTGTGCAGGTTGCCACGTAAATACTACACTAAAAAAAAGATTCACTGTCTGGAAAAGTAGGTATTATTCATACAGAAAATAACATAAGAAAATGAACGGATCACAAGATGGTACGAACGAGATGAACGTTGCTTGCTTGCTGATTACTAATGTGGCTACCTTCTGGGAAAGCATTGTACTGTACTACAATATCGTACTTTCGAGTCCAGAATCAATCATTTGAGGCACTCACGGGTTCTTCTGAACGAATATTAGTACATTATCTATACGTACTACGTACATAATCTCATAGAAAATGGTAAATTAGCATTGATCAATAACCAGGCAGAGAATGGCACGGATTAAGATGAATGGCCAAGATTGCCACCAACTAGTTATAATCAGGACGGAAATCCAGGGATCCAACAAAATTAAGGGACGGATAAAAGCACGAGGCAGTATCAAGAGCAGATTTTTCTCGGCCGAAAGTGTCACCCTTGTGAAGAAATAAAAGATAAGCCCTGAATCTCGGAAGGCCCGCCATCAATCTCGATTTACCGTGTCGTTCATTCCTTTTCTCGTAAGCCATCTACCCAGGTCGTGTTCTTGAGATTTCTGGAGAAAAAAGAAAAGTTCCGGTTCCTATAGGCCCAAGAAGATAAGTATATCGCATTAACTTTTTTTTTTCTTTGCGCCTCCGTAATCTCCGCGTGATTTACACTCCTTCTGGAATCTCCTTCCTCGGTTCTTGATTTCCAAATCGCTAACGTTGATTTTCATAAACATTTTGAGGCACTGAGTACATTGATGATTCAAATTTTAATTTGGAACCAAACTTCGATTTCTACCGTAAGTTGTGATCACAGCATTGATGTGAATGTAATACCTCATTAAAATTTCATAAACCTTAGCACGGGAACATTTATAGTACAGCAGAACTCCGCCTATTTCGGACATGGACGTGGTTTGTTCGCCCTGATAATTCGATCATGTGCGGTATATCATTTATAAAAATTTGCAATCAGCAAGCATGAAAATTCAATATTAACCTGACAAAATATTACAGGCCTTTCGGACAATTTCGAAGCTGAACTGCTCTGAAAAAACGGCCAATCGAAGGATAATAAAGCACCTCAATAAAATTTACAAGGTTTATAGGCTAATTTATTTGCTCAAGATCAATATAAATCTGGGTAAGGCGATTCTGAATGCTGTAAACCCTACTACAGTAGTCTTATGAGTCTGTCTTTATGCTAATTTTTTACGTTCAAGTATTTCACCAGGGCAGGAGTGGAAGCCGGAAATTTCAAAATTCCGGAAGACAAGATGGATGGTCCCGAAATAAAGAGCAAAAAAATTTGAAATGCGACGCCAGGGAAAATTAAGTTATGCACTTAAAACTTCGGGATAGCTGAAGCTTGCAGTCTCTCCGTCATAGTAATAATTCAATTTTAAACTTCGGGATTTATTCTTGTATGGTTCTCACACACATGAACAAGAAAAAAAAAACAGAACGTACTTCCTATGAAACTCGATGATCACGATTATACCACGAATAACAGAAAAAAAAATACCCGCCAGAAACTTTCACAATGACCTGATCTATCACCGAAAACCACGCAGAAGTATATCAGGTTTCCCAGGCGCGCGAAACCGATTCATTATAATTCATCACTATCATTCCATCAAACTCAGAGTGTTGACCTTAGAATAAATCTCCAGGGGGCCAACATAAAAAGAAGAAACTCACCAACTTGGTTCCCTCGTCAATCTCCCTCAGGGCCACGAGGATTAAATTTTACTCAACTTACATGTGCGTGGTATCACTCTATAAGTTTTTTTTCAGTAATCCAGAAAAAAAAAAACCAAGACAATCCGCAGCGGAATTCCGTTCCTGTCCCTCGTTTGCGTGTCAGAACCCTAGAACCCAATGGAATGAGGGCTTCCCGTGTAATCGACACCTCATCCGGAATAAACTATCCTCGCATGCTTCTGTGTTGCTGCCTCACAGAATAATCTTCCGGCTCCGTGATCCCCGCCCATCCACAGGGTTACCATTCAGGCGAATGATTTGTTTCAGCGATCACTCAACGGCTGATGCTTTTGCCATAACGTGAACTTAATTTATCAACGAATCAATGCCCAATCAATCACCCCGTTTTTTTCTTTTAGGCATTTCCGAATATAAAATATTTTCAACGGGGGCCAAGAAATCACTACGCCGATTTTTACGCAGAAATGATGGGACCATTGAAAATATTGTACTGTCATTTGAGAATTTGTAAATTCTTCTAACCAAAATCCGATGTTACTGTATTCATGGATTTAATATGCTGTACTTCACTGGATTGTAGTTTGAATCAGGTTTTTTGCCCCGATTTTGACAAATTTCTAACGGGGTTGTCTTAATCAAATGTCCACAAAGAAAATAATATGATTTGAACCTCCATAACTAGAACCTCCCTAAGTCGATTTTTTTCCAGTCCCCATCTGAATTCCCTCAGAAAAATGAATTGAAAACCTCCTTCACTTGAAGGCCTCCATTTTTCAGAGCCCTTTTGGCTTTTATTTTCTTGACGAAGGAAAGAGGAAAGTGATAAAAAAAAGTTACGGTACTTGTGTTTCGAAAGGAAGTGAAAGACCAATTGGGAAAATGAAGATTTGCCTCCAAGTTCAGCATTACGTCAACTCAATAAAGAAGCAATTTAAGGCCCAGAATATCACCATTTACAATTTCCTGCAATTCTTTCAAGTTTCCGACAACAAAAAATTCTTCTTTCCCTAACTTGAAACCTCCCTAACTCGAAATCTCCCAACTAAATTTTTTTTTGCTGATCCCTTGAAATTCGACTTGAAGGGGTTCGATAATACTGTAGATGGAAGTGAGGGATGCTTCATATGAAAAATCCACTGATTCGAGCTAAAATCCAGGTCTTCATCATTCGATTTTTTCAAGATATACAGAATTAGTTTTCAAAATGAAAAAATTAAATTTTCTGGCCCATTGCGAATACCGCTTCAACGAAATTTCTCTCCCGGGAAGAAGTTTGAAAAATATTTAGTTTTGAGCTGCGGATATACTGTACTGCATCGTACTGGACTTCAATAATGTTATCTGAAATTAATGAACTGTACCTTGTTTGTTTATGGCCCCTGTTTCCGTTTTGAAATGCGGAATCAAAAGCCCACATGAAATGCAGTTCGGCAGCGATGACAGGCAGAGAAAGTGGGAATGAAATGGAAGGGAAGATCTGAAATGCACTAGAACTATGCAGAGAGAGAGAGAAAAAAAGTAAGCGGTAGTGATCCGGATTGCCGCACTAGCGGATAATAATCCACTCAGCATTATTCATGAGGATTACGGTTCTCCGCCCCGTGACGCGGGTTAAATGTAGCGTGACAAGAAACTGTCGACGGCTCTTCTCTGAAGACGACGATGTCGATGTCAGAACGTCGTCGCTTCGGCGGATAAATATTCATTACACGCGCTTTGAATCCAAACCCGGACACTGGGATTGAAAATAAGACGCGCTTACGATAGGCAAAGGAGAACATGTGCGGGGCACGAATAGGGAATCGATTTCGCTGTTCGTTTCTGTCAGTCATTTTGTCACCAGATGGTCGTTTTCTGTACAAGGTTGATTTTCTATAATTTGAAACAGGGAAATCCGCAACAACCCACTACATCGGATTTCGTAGGAAATTTCAACACCAACGGCTTCGAACCCGCGAAATTACCAGAGAAAACAATGCTTGCCCAATCACACAGCGTCTCATAAACCCAAATGGACATTTATCATCACCTCGAAAAGTACGAGGTGATAATACAGTTCTATTTACAAAATCGCCTTTCTTCATTCGCTACTTTTTTTGCATTTTCATCAGAGAATCGTTTTCTGCACGAAGTTGATTTTCAGTTCGAAGTTGAAACCTAACATTCTCAACGGCAAAATGCATCGGATTTCTCAGGACATCTCCCCATGAACACTTCAAACAAAGAAAATTACCGAAGATAGCGTACGGTGTCTCAGAAAAGCCAAATGGTTACATTTATCATCACCTCAAAAAGTACGACTGAAACGCTGCTTACAAAAGCACCTTTTGGAGTTTTTTGCGGCATTGGTCCACCTGTCGTGAATATTTGAAAAAGAAAAAAGTGCAGCACTCAAAGATGAAAATTGCCAGATCATTCCAAATTTTTCCATTTCGATTCTGGAATTTATCTGAATTTCAGAAGAGTCTTCTATTTCAACCGGATCAACAGTGGACAGGTGTTGAGCATCATTGTTTTTCTTTTTTGCGCAATTCAGAGCTGCAAGGGATGAGCTTTCTGGATTCTGCTATCATTCCTCCATTTCGGAGCGGAGAAATGATCCGAAGATGCTTTTAAAATGATTAACGGCAAACTCAGAACGCATTTCTACCATAAAATGTGAGTTTAGAACAGGAAATGAACTTCTGAGCTTCAGATGGTCAGCATAATAAAAATGCGACTTACGAAAAGCCCGTGAAGAATTTTTTTATGAGTACAGTAGTTTCTTTTCAATAGTCACAGGGGTTCACGCCAACGCAGCTACAGCCATAAATTCAAAGCCATTAGAAAAGGCATTCAATGAACATCAATTCATATTATTTTTTCAAAGAGGCAGTCCCAACTGTCTTCTAAAAAAAAAAAAATACCAGATAAAGTTGATTATTTTTCGGATGTTAATTTGGTTCAGTCCGAAGTTTTCGCCCCTGGAAAAAAGAGTTCGTCAGAAATCGTGCTTCAGTTAAGAATTTTTCTTTCGTCCACGGCGGAAGGCTCTTGGGAATTTCTGACCTGCTTTTCCTGTTCAAACAAAAATGAAAAGCTTTCGAAAAAATTCCGAGTCATGATGACCATGAAACAGAACGGCCAGTGTCAACCTAGATAGGAACCAATGCATAAATTTCGGGCTGCATAAATCGCGGCCTAGAACACCCGGATATTCCGGCCCACGAATGCCTCCCCACTCTTTCGCCTATATCCACAGCCCCCCAGACAAGAGAAACTTTCGGCAATCCCGATAAAATAGGAAGAACTTGTCAAGACCAAAGTGTAACATTGTTGGAATAATTTTTCACCGGATCTCTCGTAGCAATCGGAGCAAAGGAGTAAAGTCCGCCGCAACAAATGGCCGCAAGTTTTTTTTTTCCTTTTCTTCTCCCTCTGTTGTAAATCCCAGCAGCTCGTCTGTCTCAACCCAGAGTTTTTCTGGCAACGAGCCAGAGTCGTCCTGAAAAGAGGGGGGCTTTTTCCTCACCAAAGACCCCCCAAAGCCCTTTTGCACAGAAAGACAAGGAAGAGAAGCCGGAATTCCAAACGAGCAGCCAGGAATCGCCCGACTGAGAAATTCCCTTACAAGTTTTCCTTTTCTTTTCGTTTTTTTTTCGGCAGAGGGAAACTTTTCTTTTTCCTGGAGCTTCAATTATATTGCTGGGTTCTGTATCAGTTTCTCACTTGTCTATTCTTTTTCGTCTTTTCCTGGCGTGGGTTGAAGAAGAAACGGAGAGCTTCTGGACAAGCTGGCAGGAGGGTAACAATAACTAGACTTGACATCGGCCCATGGAATCCAATTGCTGGGCCGCCTGCATGTCGTCGATGGGACCTGTCGCCACCAAACATTCGCGTCCTTTCTCTTGGAGGTATGGATCGGTTAAGCGTTGCCCACTTTCCATTTCATTCCGAGGGGGAATCGATGCGAGAGCCCGTCTTTCTCGAGTCAACAAGGTTATAAGGTACTAACCGAACCGAGAAAAACAACGAAAGCAGAGAGAACACACAGGAGACTGCTAATGCGCGGTATTATGACAGTGGTTGAGGTTTCTTCACTGCAGAAAAAGTCATCAACAAGTAATAATGCATGTTGATCACATGAGCGACGCAGTTGCTTCAGAACGAATTTAAAGAATACGACGCTAACTCTATCCATGGATATTTGTGTAGAACTCAAATGTAAAAAATGCGTTGCATAAAAAATTTAAAATGTTGCCCAAAACGGTTTACCTTTGACTCCGGAGCTTTGATGCCTATGCATCTAAATACTAAGCATGTACTGTATACCGAATGTAAAACCTTTGAAATGTTACATTTATTCATGTTTAGTCATGGTAAAGTTTTTCTCGCCAGTCACCCACAGGATATGGTGAAGTGACCATATAGTATTCACATTCCTTCATCCATCGAGTACAGTACTCATTTATTTGGGGTTTACTCCAATTTTTGGGATCTTAAAATGTTTCTTTAAACACTGTTCAAAGTCTGCTAAAGAAAGCACTTCGAAAACTCTATCTTTCGCTGCTCAGAGATTAATTCTGAAATCGTCAAGATATTTTGCTTGCGATCACGAGCAACATTTCCACACTGAAATGAGTAGGCTGTCGGCTGACTGCGAATAACAAGCCTACAACTTGATTTCAAGTAAAAAATATAAAAAAATCCCACTAAGAATGCTGCCAGAGAAATACATTTATATCCCGAACCAAGAAGTGTAACAAATATAACAACTCTAAAAAAAAGTTTGACGATTGCATCCTTGTTCCAAGAATCTTGTGCAAACATCCTCGTGGTCAATTGATAATTTAAAGATCTTCCTTGCAAAAAAATGTGCAAGCATACTTGACCGCGAATGTAATTCGAGAGTATTTTCCGGTTTTGAATTCTTAAAATTCAAGGAATCTACGGCGCATTGATTTCGCAGAAAAAGCTGTAGGTTCGCGAGGCAGTCTTAAGATTTTGCACCCAACCAACTGATCTATGCGTCTAAAACGTATGTAAAATTCAACCACTGTTCGAGGCACAATCTGAAATATATTTTTGAAAATCCGTGCCCAGACATGCGTCGGAAAAATCATGAAATTGTATAGTTATAAAGGTTATTATATCTAGTTGTCAGAGTGGAAGTTAATTCCAATATGAACCTTACTTCGAGGTTCGCGATTATAAAGTTTGAGTGTCGCGTGCATCAGTTTCGAAAACTGGTTTAAAAGTTTGATAACGATAGCACAGAAAAACATGTTATGCTCTATAAGAAGCGGGGGGGGGGGGGGATAGAAGCGAAACACAAGAAAAATTTTCCGTTCAAGGGACGCAACATAAACATGAGTTTTGCAATCGATACCAGCTTAAACTCTCGCAGATAAGTAGACGTAAAAAATTATGCAATGCAAATTTGCTGCCATGATCGAGACGAATATGCAGAGATGCCAAAAAGGGAGGAGTAATGTCCAGCCCTTTTCGGAATCATGACGTCAATTTAAGCCCCGAAAAAATTGCTCGTCACGAATGTTGACGCTCCGAACCCACGAACTCTACATAAACCCCCATCGCTGTCAACGTATATCGTCGTATCTGTCACTCGAAGCCTCTGGCGTTCAGCACGAGAGATGAAAAAAAATTCTCCACAGAATAAAAAAAAACAATAGAAAGTCACATGAGAAGAAGAACGAAAGAAAAAAACAGCGGAGAAACTTGGATTCTCCTCGAGCCGGCGATACGTGAATTGCATTTCGGAAATTGAGAATTGATTTAAAGAGAAAAGAGTAAACTGTTCTCAGGGACAAACAAACTCAAACCCGAAATTCTATTACCGACGCGTTGAAAATTCGCGAAACTTTTCATCTTGCTGCTCTCCTTTAACTCTATGCTAGAAACTAGAGTTTTGTCTGACTTGTTTGCTCTTCGCATAATACATTTATTCGAGGAAGAGATGCTGTGAATTCATTCAATAAAAGCGTTTTTTTTTTAGATATGAGAAGAAACAAATCTACTGTGCAGGGTATACCAAGAGAAAGTGAAGTTCACAGTTTCAAACTTCATCTTTCAATAGGTTAAAGGTACACTAGCCCCATACAAAAATTAAATCATTTGCACTTTATTGCCCTCTAAATACAAAATAATTAATGAAATGTGCATGACCATGACTGGGCAAAATAAAAAT
Organism: Notodromas monacha; assembly: GCA_905338405.1. Taxonomy (NCBI): domain Eukaryota; kingdom Metazoa; phylum Arthropoda; class Ostracoda; order Podocopida; family Cyprididae; genus Notodromas; species Notodromas monacha. Next base: position 16,533 of record CAJPEX010001835.1, read on the forward strand.
TTTGAAAAACCCAACGAAATAAAATTCGGAATGCACATGAATTCGTTCAGTCATTTGTAGGTTCAGATGCTCGAAAGGTTACAGATTTTTAGAAAACCGTTACTTTGAAAAAATTTTCAACTTATCGTTTATGGAACAGCACTGCTCACCCTATGAGTTAACTCCAAGAGGGTGGAAAACCCCTGAATAATTTTAAATTCCAGAGATAAGATACGAACATATCAGCAGCGCAAGGGGGGCGCAAAAAATGATTAGATACAAGAGTTTTGAGTCATAAACCCAAGAGCCTCTTCGTGGGAATTCCAGTGAAGAAAGCCTCAGCAGAAGATTGATTTGCAACCCCCCCCCCCCTGCCAAAATTGCGAGCTTCAATAAAAGGAGAACAAAATCGTGATCGGACGATTCGATGGGAATGCAATTTTTCTCGAAAGAAAAAGGGTGGAAAGGTAAGTTTCAAACATGGGATGACAGAGTGAAAATTTACAATGCAATCAAGAGATAACTAGCAATCGAAGTTATTGTCCTGCTCGATCCGACTCATGGGGGGAAAAAAAAATTACATCGGATCTGCTGGCGGTGCTTGAGGCTCAATATTGTTCCCTGTACTCGTCTTCAATCTCAGTTCTTCTTTTTTGATTTTTTTGATTTTTCTTCAGATCTGTATATTATCCCGAGTTTCAGAGAGTCGGGAGATTTCGCAGCATCTGGGACTGACATAAAAGCTCTGTATCACGGCTCAACTCACGTTCGTGACCTTCCGTGATCTCTTAAAACTCTTATATTTTTCTCTCTTCCTTTCTCTGCAGCATGGCTCATCCTCACCAAGCTCGATTCAGCATCACGAGTGTTATTCAAAGGAGCAATTCAGAAAAACAACGGGACACAACAAATTTTTCTCGAAGACGACGTCGAGTTGGTCGTAAACTAGCGGTTATGAACATGGAAAATTGTTCACGACAAATGCTCGTTCTGAGTTTTGCTTTTCACGACTTTCCGTGGGCTTTGAAGGTCTGAAATATTAATACGCGTGGAGCACAAAAGTATGGGCATGGAATTATTGTTGGGAGTTTCGCTTGCGTTCGTGCTGAAAATAATTAAAAATAAATTCGCACGCTTCTTTGGCGGGTTACGCTTTTACGCACCATGGAAATTGCACACGACTTGTTCATCTTTTCATCGCAGGTACCGAGTTCAACTAGAATGTTTGAGTTTGACAGCATCGATAAAAAGACAAATTAATACGACATGCGACCAAAATAAAAACAATTTTGCCAGTACTGTACATACGAGAAATTTTTTCTTTATACAGTATTCCGTTCATCTGGAAATAAGAGGAGTCCTTTGATTGTCGTATTTACGCGAATATAAGCAACCCTCGAATACAAACAACCCCCAAGATTTTTTTTTCTTCATGAACAGAATTTAAATTACATTAATACACAAATACTGTACAATATATGCATCCGCTTACTTTCCTTCGTGTTCTGACTTTGCAGGAATCTAAAATGTCTGACTAAATTTAGGATTTCCCCAAGAAAGGAACACATGGTGTCACACAATCCTTGCTCTTCCTCTTCAGTCAATGACGCATGCATCTTGAAGTGTGCTAAAAGCAGAAAATTGCCTTGCAATTTTCAACTTCAATTCAAAAAAAATGAAGAAAATAAATGCTCAATCGCTTTGTGGGCCGCGAATAGGAAGATTTTGTGAAGTGCACACACCCGATTTGCATGAATAGGTGAATAAAAGTACTCCCTCCCCCCCCCCCCCAGGTTTTTGAACTTTAAAATTGGAAAAAGCGCGTTTATTTTCGCATAAATACGGTGTATTCATGATCCAGCATATAGCTTTCTCTCGACAAACACTTCAACCAGAAGCCAGAATCGTCGTTCGTTTACCCCTGAAATGGATGAGTTTCGGATAATTTTTTTCGATTAAATACAGCATCAGAAATACAAGAAGAAATAAAACCAGCGGCGTTTAGTTGACTTCCAAAGAAATTGGTGGCACCACTCAACTGACATCAATATGCAAATGAACTTTTTTCCCTGCGTGAGAGGAACCACAAAACCCATGCCTAGAAGAAAGTACAGTACTGAGTGGCCCCACGAACGTCGTCACTCTGCATGAATAAACAACGGTCAACGTCCTTCTGTCTCTCAAGCCAAAAAGTCAAGTTTTACACGATAATATTTTCACACATCAACACGTCAGTAAAACAATGCAGTACGTTCCCAAGGAAATGTATTCACGCAGTGGTGATAATTCGGCTAAAGAAGAAGCGCTGTTGAGAGGAGTCAGTGTCCGCAACAACTCGTTCCAGGACAGAACACGTCGTTTCAAAGTTCCGAAGATTTTCTTTCTTTTTTTTACAGAAAAATTATCACTAATCACCGAAATATTCCGATTAATTCACGAAAAGTCGAGATTTTAAGAAGCTGAGGTTGGAAACGTATTTTTACAAATAATAGTCATGACGGCAATAATCGAAAATCGTGAAAGAAACAGGCTCTTCCAACATGCATGCGTACTGTTATTGAAAAGGCTGAAGTAAATCTTGAGCATGCTTTGGCTGATTCACCCACACGAATATCCGAAAATATCTCCGAGGTACGTTTCAAATGATTTCTCGGTGTTACACAATGCCGATATTTGAACGTCCACGTTTCTGAGTCAATGCAATATCTTGAGTAAAGTATTCTGGAATCAATAAGAGCAAACATCGGGTCATTCGTGGCTGAAGATGTTTTTCCGAGGAGAGCCGATTTTGACATCATTTTCAAATTTCTATCCCACTTTCCCACTAAGTATCAATGACAAAAAAGTAGCCTTGGGATGAAAAAGCGTCCTCGCCGTTTACATACACTGAAATGCGATCTTTCTCACCGCCTAGTAATTTTTATGACGCCCATGAATTCAAAATGTTTAAAAGAAACATTTTCATTTCAATCTTCGGAAAATTGACTTGAAATGACTTATTCTTCTGACTTGAATAGATTTTGCCAAGCTTTTTAAATTTCAGGACACTTTTCCCACTCAGTATCAATAACAAACAAAAATACCTTGAGCATAGAAGAGCTTTCTCACTGCCCAGTAATTTTTAAAACGCCCATGACTTCAAATTTATCAAGGAAACATTTTAATACTGATCTTTAAAAAAAATTTACTGCATAGAGCAGTATTTTAAAGAGCTGAGAAGCAGATCAGCATAAAAATAATCCCTGGAGCATAAGGACGACAGCATGGGATGAACAAAGAGATGCACAACCAAGTACTTTGAAATATGTTCCCTCGTGAGGGGCTCTTCTTAATAGGTTGAACCCCGTGACACTTTTCCCCCGAGCGTAAGGGGTGGAATGGAACGAAGGTTATCACTATATTGCAACGACCTCAAACCTTCTTGAAACCGCGAAACTCGCTTCTCTGTAAAGCGAGAGACCAGCTGAGCCTCCCTCATTAACGTTCCCCTCAAGAAAAGCCCGACTGCGCATCGTGTACTCTGACAATTCGGGCCCTAATGACTGCCTCATTCAAGCCCCGTCCGCAATTTTCAACTCAAAAGAGAAGAATACGAAAGTACCTAAATTTCTACGTGCTCGAGATACGCATGCCACGAGGTCCCGCATTCCGGGAGCGTACGTATCTCGGGAATTCATGTTTCGGGCATTCGATATATACACAGGCTTCCATCTTCTTATCATTCACTCCCTGGGGCTCTATCGCGAAAAAAAAAGGAATAACATGTGAGTCCAGGAATCCCAATCTTCATTCAGCACGTGAATAATACAGCAGAGACCGACTTGAATAAGCTTTCCGAGTCCGCGAATTACAAGCACGCCCTGGAATCCGACTTTCGTCAACAAAATCGGTCCATCCATAAAACTTTTTTTTTACTTTCGGTAAGATTCCTATACACAAGAATTTAATCCGACTTGATTTTATTGCAAGCGAGGGCTCTAAATTTCCCAAAGAGAAATTCATATTTCGTGCAATTGTTGGAACAATAACCACTTTGTACTATTTCAGCAATTACACGCTTCCGGGGGAAGATGCGAATGCTCTTTGACCGAAATAGCGCGGAGAGAACACAATTTCGGAGAAATGCTTGCTTCGAAATGTTCAAGATTTGCTCATGAACAAAGCTGCATGAAGATTAAAATTGAATCCGACTGCAACTACGCCTTGAAGTTGCAGGGCTTTATCTCGAAACGTTCCCGCATGAGACAAACAGAAGAAGTCACAATCTTGAACTACTGTTTTCAGATCCTGACTTCTATAATCCCTTTTTCCCTTGCTCTTGTTTTCTTCCTTGAACTTCAGCCAATTCAACTGAAGCAGCATTTTAAATGAGAATTCATGGCTGCATGAACGAAAATTCTATCACGATGATCACTCGAAAGCATGTACTCATCGGACGTTTAATTTATGAAAAAAAAATTTTTTTTATCACATATTACTTATCCAACGAATTAAATGTCATCAATGTCATCATTTCATCACTCACATCCAGATTCACTTTCCCGTTACTTCGATTAGTAGGAGGCTTTTTTCTTAAAACAAAAATTAGGGATGAATTATAAACGGAATACGAGTCCACTATTCACTCGAATATCAAATTCCATCAATTATAAAATGCGCCTTTTATTTCCTTGATTCAAAAATACAATCTTTTTTGCCTGAACAGTAGGTGCACTTTCATTGGACAGTTCTCTTTCAAAATTTTGCGAGATGAGTCTATGCCTATACTCTGACTTGAGTTACCAGGTAAATCTGAATCGAACACACACGGCAGAAATCACAATGACACTCTCTTGTACAGTACTTCAACTAAAAATATAATAATTAATTGTTCTGATTTAATTTTGGACGAATTCATTCAATAGATCGCCTTGGTCAGAATCAAACATGGAATTCAGTGAATTACGGTAATTGAACTGAAAATAGAATAAATAATTGTCACGATTCAATTTTGGACGGATTTATTCAATTCATCGCCATGGTCAGAATCAATCATGCAATTAATTGGCGTATTCGACGCACCATGAAAGCTCACACGCGTCCGATTTTTTTAAAACCAATTTCTCCCGGACGGATTTGCGGCTTATATGAACAGTTAAAACAGTACACCAACGCCTTTAGATTGAATGCACTTGAAGTTTACGAATTCCCCCACCAGAAAGGCCGGGTTTCGAAGGCCAAAAAATAGCTCCGAAAATTGCTTTACACCAAGCGTCTGTCGTTGACCTCTCAGCTTTGCAGAGCAGCAGAACTAAGACCTGCGTCGCCGGAAGCACACGAGCGTCTCCCCTCGATTCCATCCACCAAGACGCAGCAGCGGCAAAATTGCTCCGAGTTAAATACGAAAAAAAAAAAATATATATATATATACCTTGTGCTGTAGAAAAACAAAATCTCTGCATAATGACGCACGATTCCTTCTGGATAACGAGCAGGTGATGAATAAAAAATATGGGCGCTCCCAGAACTAGGAACGACAGTAATGATGAAGAAGAACGAGTTCAAACAAAAGGGGGCCCCCGAGATGCTGTTGTTGCTGAGTCAATGCAACCCGCATTTTTCATCCCCACAGAAATACTCTCATTTCGTTCAGCTGTATTTTTTTTTCTTCAAATCATTCCACACAGTGTGGGAGTCCTTTTTTAAAAAATGAATGTTTCCTGGCGATGGACCTGAAATTGAGTCAGAATAGACGAAACGCTGAACGTCGCCAGTTTCCCAGAAAAAGTTGCTTCGAAGAACCCCGTGACAGTATTATCTGAAGATTACAAGAAAGCAGCTCATGCAACAACGTTGTCTTATTCGGGATCCGTTTCCACAATGTTGTTCCTTCTCCATCGCCAACAAACACGCGAAGACGATCAATTGTGATCCTCGGGTCACCAAACAAATCGAAGAATTCCGCGTAAGTTAAAGAAAAAGTTCCGTTCTTTCTCTTTTGGAAATCTCGAAGAATAAGCACACATAAAATTCGATCGCAGACCAAAAATTCGTCCATGCTCGATTGCGCGCCTAAATAATAATCTTGTCCATTTCCAAACCGAATAACAACAAAAAACCGGAGAAAAACAAACTGGGTAAAAGAAAAGCATTCTCCCACAGTAAGTGAAATTTAATTCACACACAAACCCAGAGCAGAATCCATTCATTCGCTCGAGCGTCGAAAGTAAATGCTTCCCTGATTTCATCTTCATCCAACTGTCACTCGGACGAAACGCGGTTGCGATCTATCAAGAAGTAAATTACTTCAGCTTTCATCGCAGATGCTTCGAAATAATGCCCAGCTGGATTGCTTCGAGTGAAATGGGCAATTCTTCAAACTCAATTAGTAGAATCAGGTTAATAGACACACAAAATGCTGTTTTCCGAATGAATAAAAAGAATCAACAATGGGTATCAGAGCAGATCCGAGCAATCTCTCATTTTTCGTTCTTCAAATTTAACACGAGAGAAAAAAAAGAAGAAAAATAGAGGAGAAACGGAAACTTCGGATAAGACAAACGGAGGATTTAATCTAGTTGCTAAGGTAATTACTTTAGAACGACTGCGGAAGCAAGTTAATTTCCGTGGAAACGAGTTCAACTAGACAAGTCCAAAGACCCGCGATTTTTCCTTTGAATCTCGCAAAGTCGAGTCAACCGCGAACTCATTTTTTCCCCCGGGTCAAACCATTGTTCCGGAAGCGTGAAGACAATTTTTAGCACTCAGAAATCGCGATTTATCTCGGCACGCACAAAAATGAACCCCCACAAGAAGTCACCGGAACAATAACCGGATGCGACAATTACCTCATTTCCACTTGGCTGAGTCTCGTTATTTGTAATACAATTACTTCGCAGCTCGTGTCTCCCCGTTGCGGAATTGCGGCTAGCGAATGAAAGGAGCGTCAAGAAAAGCGTTAATTGAACACAGTTTATGATTACTGTAATTTTTTTTACAAAAAATTATGCGTGCTTCCTCGATATCTTGGACCGAAAGAAAAATGTCCACTATCATCGACTGTATTTCACAGAAAGAAAAAACTACGGAGTCAACAAAAAAGTCATCACACATGTTTTAAACATACGCGATCTTTTATCACGAGCTCTACAAAAAGCACTGATCATAATCAAAAAAGATTATCTTGGGCCATTTCAAATCAATTCATTCCACTACAGACTGAAGTCATAAATTATGCAGAAATCGGGGTCCCGAACCATCGGGGGTTTAGCCTACATTCAGCTTCTCAGAATACATAAATGTTTATTATGCTACTTACTTCGACTTAAATTCTACAACAAAGTATAACAGGAAACTGCTTACGGAATTTTTAACCGAAAAAAAAACAGTAATATAAAGAGGATTCAGGTGGAAACTCGTTAGAGGCAGGCTTCTTTAAAATGAATAAATGTGGAACTCATAAAAAGGATTAGATTTATTGTGGACGTTGAAAATAAAGATTGGATCCAAAAATAATATATTTACGAAAAAAAGAAAGCCAAGATAAGCGATGAAATTCTTGAATAAATCTGAAAGAAAATCGCGACACAGAAAAAGCTTCGTTGAAACTCTATCAAATAATACTATTCTACAGTACTGTATTATAAATTTTTTCTACCGGCTGACCAATGCGTATTTTCCCGTTCTTTCAGGTTACGATCCTCAAATTTTACACATTATACCAGGAATATTTACAGAAATCTTTTAACTTTTCTCTCTGAAATCACGCAAGTTTGTACTGTACATGATTTCATGGTGTTCAGCTTCGGGAAGCTGCGCCCGTTTTTAGGGGCTTCGACCATCAGTTCATCTATATTAAATTAAGTTTGAGAGGCTTTGATCAGGATATTCCGTGCAAATTGCAAAGACATGCAGAAGCAACATCATGCATTTATAATGAAGCCAATATAGGAAAACGTTGTGGAAACAGTCGATCATCGCCTGTAGAATCTTCGGATTTCACGAAAATGTATACACACTGCACTGCTTTAACCAGACAGGCTTGAAAAAAGGGAACAATGGGATTCTCAAAATGATTTTCACGTCAAAAGTTTCCCTGAGACACTGAGAAAAAAAAAACTTTTAATCGTGATCTCAGTATCTCACAGACGAAAATAAGTAAGTAAAGTATTATTTACAGCATTTTTCTTTCGCGTACCGTGTGAAAGAGACACGAGACAAACAGCGCTAATTAGGTTCATCTCCGAAGAGGCCGAAACTATTCACTTTTCGGTCTCACATGGGCGAAAATTAGCCCGAGATCTCTACACACGCCGACGGAGATTTTGGCCTCGTTACGCGTGATTTAAGAGAAGCCTTTTATTTTAAGTGCTCAATGAATTTTCCCCAGACCGTTTTGGAGGCACATTGCCCAGTGCTTAACGGCTTTTTCCACGACGAGAAATTTACGATTTTCACAGCTTGAGAACAATTGCGTCTTCTACGATGACAATACGAAAACGTTGCCCGCGTTGGATCATATATTGCGTGCATATTTCTGGCAGAGAATTTAGCATTTATTTCCTTTTCGTTGTTATAAAATTTCACGGAATTCCGTCACCTTGGCAATTGAATTTCAAGCGAGCTTACGAAAGCTTAAAATTCCGAACTTCATGATTTCCTAAATGCTGATCTCAATATTAAAAAAAACGCATTTCAGACAAAGCTTCACGTTCGGATTTCATTTAGCATTTTTAATATCCGATCTCGAAGTGCGATCAAATTTAGGCATTGGGAAACAGGAAGTGACGCTTCAGCCAAAGAAAATGTTTCCGATGATATTACTCAATCCAGATCATATCAAGCTTTTTTCCTGCTGTGTTTTCAATTCTTTATTCGGTAAATAATTGAATATCTCTTCCGGGTTTTGTTCTTCATCTCCAAACGCTAGAATTAATTTTTCATCAATCCATTTTTTTTTAGTTTCCATAAAATCCTGATTTGTAGAAACCCGTGACTGGAACTATTCGAACTCCCTTTTTCGGCGTCTTCAGTGCTTGAACTGCACTATAACACAGGCAAAAAAAGGAACAATTTAAGAGAAACAGCAGAAGCTTATTTCCTTTCGCTCTATCAGCAGGAGAGAGGAGACCGAAAATAGGTACTGTTTCCCATCTGTAGTCCAAACCGCAAGGCATAAAAAAAGGACTTTCGAACGCAAGGAAACGTTCCGAAGAAGGTCGCGGTCATTACAATTTTAATACCAGCCGATAATAAAAATTGACCGCTACGCCGGAAAATATTCAACAGTACAAAGAAACGCTCAAACCAGCTAAACTGTCCCCCCGTCAAAGTCTCTGTCGCAGAAGCCCGCAATTTCTGTCTCGTCCTGGGTAACGGTGCTCAAGCCAGTTCCCGGGAGAAAGAAAAAAAAGAGGAAAAAATAATAATAAAAATTCGGGATAGCTCGGTTTAAAAGGTCAAGCCCGGCTTTAAATCACGCGCGTGAATAATTCTCGCTTCTTTTCCTTTTCCAAGCACCGTCCTTTGTTTCCCGTGTGTACCCGCAAAGATAAAAGACTGAACCTAAGTTCAAACTTTTATATCCTTCACGCGATATTTGAAAGAGCCCCTTGGGAGCTTTCGATCCGGTTCTTGCGGATAATCGCCGAGCCGCAAAGTGCCTCAAGTACTGCCCCCCGACCAAGCCGCAAACTTTCCTATTCGCAGCGTCGGATTATTAGGAGGCATAGGGAAAATTTTCGCAACACGAAATTTGGCACACACGTCTTGAAAGGGCGTGGAAATTTATTACGCGTTTCGGGAAATTTATCACGAGCAATTTCCTCAAGATAGGTTGCATCGGGCAGGATGAATGAATTAAATCATTGTCATCAGTGACGCATTCAATAATGTCAAATCTGTTGGTACATCCGGAATTATGCTTTTTGATTCTGTCGAATACGTTTTGGATAGAAGCTTGAAAAAGATGAATCAGCGCGGTGCTATTCAGGCATGAATACCCACGACATGCTATACTTTCAGTAGTTTTTTAAACCAAAAAAAAATTTGAAACATTTTTTTCGCAAAAATTTAGCACGACAAAATTGTTTTCATCTTCACAATATACGCAACGAAATGATTGAAGAAAATTGCAAGTAATTGATTTTTGTTTCAACAACTAGCTCATCTTCATGGAATGATACAAAAAAAATCTTCCGAGCGAAAAAGTGCAGCTACAGTATATGTTGATATGCGAAGATTTTCAGCGGTTCGAATCTTCGAAATTACCAACCCCATCGAAACTCGGCGTCACAAAATGTATTATTCCTGCCTGAATTCCGAAAGCGCGGAGAAAATTTTCAACACTCGCCCGACATTCGGACGATCGATTTTTACTTATTTATACTTAGCCACATTCCATGTACGATTTGGCTGGGCAGTCGCCAGTGACGCAATCGCGGTCCAGGAGCATGAATAAATATTCGTTCCGGGAATGATTTTCCATGAATATCACAAAATTGAAAATGGAAGCTCACAGGATTTTCAAAAATACCACAGATTATAGAATAAATATCCACGCGTTCTTTCGCAGCGTATCTGACAAGACTTCTGCTTCATGCATCCCATAATACTGCAATTATAAACTCAAAATAAATACTTTAATTTACAACAAATTTTTTAAAAATTCTACAAGAAAAAGAAACTTTTTTCGATAAATTTTGCAAAGAACGAGACAAAACGGTAAAGGATTTAAAATCTTCGGAATAACCCGAGACACATCCAACGCAGAGAATTAAATTTATTTCTGAAATTGTCCGATATATGATAAGAAAATTGTACTGTATTTCAACTCTCGGGAATCACAACCCAATGTCTAGAAAAACGTGGGGAAAGAAATTTCGTTTACGGCATTCTTGGAAAGATTTGACAACACCTCACGTAAACGTGGTTTGATGAAATTAAGCACCCAAGTTCGAATGAAATCAAAAGCATTCCCTACACTTTCTCGGATATCGAGCACGGATAAATATTGTTACGAAAATATTTTAACGAAACTGTGTGAACCAATTTTGAAACATCATCGAAATTCAAAACGTCATATTCGCTCTATACGATTGGGTCTGTTGACGGATTACAAAAGAATGAAATTTTACAGACCGTCCACATGAAGATCACCTTGCATTTTTCCGCAGAATACAGTAGCTGGAACGAGTCGACATTAATCGTGTCCAATTTGACCGAATTCCCACTCGGAATTTCACGCCACATGACGCGAGGAAAAACTCAAGCCTCCACTTGAATTTCCCAAGAGAAAAACGAGCTAATGGCGTGTGTCAACATATTCGGCTTTCGATTTCTCCTGTACTCACTGCTGTCGTGAAACTCGTGATGGAGAAAAAATTACGAGGGAAGCCCAAAAAGCAATTAAAAAAAAAAACGAATGTAGCTTTCAACGCTTGAATTCATGTCGTTCGGTGTACGAGAACAACTGCTTAAAGCCTTAAACGGAACTTTCTATCGCAAAAAAATGAAAAAAAAAATTGACGATAAAACCGAAGTCCATCCCCAGATGAGCAACATTCAATCCATTAGCTTTCACACGAGAAAGTCATATTGGCCAGTGATCCACATATTCCCTTGTCAGTGCGTGGTTTTGTTTTGATAATGTTCTCGTGTGCGCCATCAATAATGAACCAACGCCGTTGTCCGACCTAATTAGGTTCGCCATTGTCTCGGTCCACAGGTGTCAGTTCATTCCATCGTTTTCAGCACTTGCAAGTCGGCCACGAAAGTAATTAACCGAATCGTCGCTGGGTCTGGGTTTTATTCCACGCTCTGCTTATCGGCTAATTGAATCGCGGGAAGAAATGAGTCGCGCATAACCTTTGCAGAGAAAAGGTGCACAAAAATACCTACACACGCCGTGAAATCTCGAAAGAAGCCTTTAGCAGCAAGAAACGAAACCTCAAGAAAAAAATTGGAACTTCTGCAATATATATATTTTTTTCAATTACGGAATACTGCTGGACTCATGCTGGGGGTGAAATCACATACTGGAATAATAAACGGGTGCCTCTAAGAAATTGCTTTTGGTGAGTCGCCACGTTTTCCTCCCCCGAAGCACGAAAGAAAGAAAAAAACATCTTCGTATTCACACAGCTGGAATAACCCAAAGCTGATTTAATGAACCCCCAATTCATCCCAACCCTTTTCATCGCCGGTTTATTCGGGTCAATGCGGGACCAATTCCACGTGGATGATGATGATGATGACTATGATGATCATAAAAGGCGGCGAGAGGAGTTGAATGGAACTAATCAGGACACGGAAGATGAGACCCTCGTGAGGGCAATTCAATCGTATCCCTTCGATGCTGTGCTTTTGTTCAGTGTGCCGACAGGGAAATGAAAATTTACAACACGGCGTGTTTTTATTGAGGCTGAATTCGCGAGTCCAGTCATTCGATTCAGGAAAATTTAATTCCGTTTGAGTTACGGTCACCGCAGCGTGGGAAAGTGGGCTCACTCATAAAACTGAAATGCCGTACGATGAGAGAAACTGTTACAGTATAAAAAAAATGCTGAATTTATATCCCCGGAATTTAGAGACATTCATCTGACTTCGACTCAAAAAATTACGGAGTTCATAAGAATCGATGGCGTATTCAATTCGGTTGCCACGACAATGCTATGAGGAAAATGATCTTATCTGATCGAACACATTTCCATTCCTGAGGATTAGGAAAAAAACAATTACAGCATCATCTAAAAATACAATTGAAATTACTGTGAATGCAAAATCGAAATGCCTCCTCGGGAACAATCACGTCTCAAATGTCTCCACCGAACTTCTTTTGAACGTGAATGAGCTAAATAAATTTGCGGACGTCGAAGAATCTACGGAATCTCATATTTCAATAAAAGTGGTACCCTGAAAGACTGAAACCCATTCCAGATATGCATCTAATTTTCAAACTACAGTACTTCTTGGCACAACAACCCAGAAAAAAATGGCTCTATACAGTACGCGGCACCAGTCACGTGAATAACAGGAGTTCATTGGAAAATTTCCCCTCGAATTTCTTCGGGGTTAGCTAGAAATAACGATCACTCAATACTGTATATGTGTTGCAGAAGTACTTCACATTTATTACCTACTTCAAAAGAAATTCCACCCAGAAATACGTTTGAAGCCATGAATTCCGAATGAAACGACTTTTTCGTCATGACGATTCTTTCATCAGGTCCCTGGGAATTCGTTGTGACGCGATTTTACTGTAGTCGCCAACTTGGCAAAAATACCGAAAACAAAAAACCAAAAGGCTCGATACAGTAAAATACAATTCAGGACATCAGTCAGGTAAAGACGGAGAACACCGAACAAACCATGGGCTCATAGGCAGCGCGTTATTCTTCAACAGTCAACGTGACAAGGAAAATCAATTCTGATGAGCACAGCGCATTTCATTCCAGTATCCAGAGAATTGGATGCTCGTTGTGGACAACACTCGTGGGAACGTATTTCCAGGGACCAGTGGAGAAAATCGTGAGAAATTCGTCCAGATTTTACCCGCAATTGTTTGCGCCTCCTGGTGAGCAAACCCCGTTTCATCAGGAAAAAAACGTGAAAGAATTTCGAGCGAAGGTTGTAATTTTTTCTTTTCTCGAACGCCTCCAGTACATTACATGGCATAAAACTAACCCTCGGCAGAATAATCAGGTTCAAAATTCCCCTTTTGATGCACTAACTCTGGCAGTATTCTACGGATTCTTCTGCCTGGGAATATTTCAGCGCACATCGAACGGGAATCGAATTTCATCGACCCGAACATCAACTCCAAAAAAAAATAATAATACGGTAAATAAAAAATACGAAGTCAAAGCTTTTTCCTCTCCTCTTTTTTCCCTCCGTCATAAAAATCGGAAGTGTTCCGAGTACGCGTACATGAAAGTAAGGCGAGAAAAAAGGGAGAAATGTGCAAGGCGGATCAATGATTCGCGTCTATGATACCAAGGCGAGTAAAGCATTATTTTCTAGCCCTGGTTTATTTTTTTTTATTTTTTGAATGCAATACCCGCCATGAAAAGGGGTGAAATATGAGGTCCCCGTATTCGTGAAATTTTTGCTCCATCCGATCCCTCTTCTGCGAACGGGTTCCTTCAAAAATTTCCGGCAACATTCCTCGAAACATACATTCCCAGAAAGACCAAAGTAACATGTTAGTCCGCTTTCATCGAAGCAAGTTCAAGCAAGTGACCTTTTCACATTAAATGACGGGGTGGTCATTAATTTTCTGCCAAATAAAAGCTAACTTAAGTAGATTATCATCACGGTATGTATTCGTATAAAACATTTAATCACGCAAATGCTGGACGGAAGCTTAATTCTTCCCGCTATGTCAAAACTACGTAATTATAAAGACTAGAAGAGACGATCGAAATTTCCTTTCGTAAAAATATTCAGCTTGTCAGCATTCATTTGTTCCAATTTTAAAATGCAAAAAGTTTAAGGTCCGCTCGATATCGAAAAGTTCGACAGATGATACCGCAAGCATATTTCACCATCACATTTTGTCAAGAAAGTATACACTGTTTTGGAAAAAGTAAGCTCCGATCAGCTGATATAATTTACATTTTCCGGCAACTATTGAAAAACTTTCAAATAACTTCTGGTGATATTGGCTGGGTATCCATTTGGGGCGCGAGAATTGCTATGAAATCGGACGAGTTCTCTTTTTTTTTTTTTATGCAGAAAAACATTCGTGATGTACAGGAACTAGGAGATAACTCCTCAAAATCCCATCACGTACTGTATAACAGTCGACAAAATTGACCAGTCCTTCAGCTTTGACGCAAGAAATATTCCTAAGAATGGTTTGTATCCAACAATGATACACAGCACTGGAGTAAAAGAAATCTCTCGGCAGAAAATGAAACAGCAACTGCTGTCATTTCGTCCCAGACCAATCCGTCCCAAACTAGCAATGCATACCAAATCGACCAGTTTCCGGTTCTTTTTTTTTTAGTACAACCCCACACTGACTCGAAAGAGAGACGGAACTCGTTTCTGCCTACGAGAAAAGTATATGTAGAGTCCCTTTTTGATATGCCTCGGGATATTTTCCCTGGCATGATTTCGCTTCCAGGCGATTTTCTCTTCCGACGACAAGAGTGATGGATGGTGAGAGAATAGCTGCAGCTCTGTACGCACATAAGTGGAATATAAGTAGAGTACGACCAGTTTTTCTGCAACAGCGGAGAAGGATTTCGTTGAAATTGAGGGTGTCTTCTTCTGAAGCGGGCTTATGACTGAAAATTGCTTTCATACATACAATACGTGCGACACTTGCCCTGATTCAGGAGAGGACCTGGAGAAATCCCACCAAAAAGTGTAAGTTTTTTCATAAGAAAAAGCATCAACTACATGACAACATCGAAACTACAGTTGCGAAAGAAGATGGAAACTTCGTCTGATAACGAAATCCTCTCGGGGGAAAAACCGGATACCGTATTTCAAGAAATGAACGGTACTGCAAAAAAACCTATTTCCGCTCCTGACCCTTTCGATCGAAAACGCAGAAACCTACTTCAGAAAAAAAAAATCTGAAACAAACTTCTGACTGAACACAGAAAACTCTGCAAATTCCGGCCAAAAACGCCAGCATGGCAAATATCGAAGAATAAAATGAAAGTTCTTGGCTTTACAACAGCTGAAAATCCTCAAGACACGAAGGTGATCGTGGAAGATGATCATCATCCTTTCAGGGAAAGGAGGAAGATTTTTATGGACCTTAAAAAATATTTAAAACGACTTTCTTGCACAGATTCGACGGCACTCTTTCCATCTTTTCCCACTCGCCGACCGTAATAAACTGACCTTTACCATATCCGTAAAACCTCAACAATTCTCGGCTTTAATATTTCCCATCAATACAGAATCGTGATTACACCGGCAGCGAATTTGCAAATCTAAAATGAGATTCGAATCCCATCTGAAATGGATTTTCTTTTCACACAAAAAAACGGTACCTTTTTCTGCAGGGGTGGGATAAGGAAATCGCACTATTTCTCGCGAAATCCATCAAGAAACCCGCGCCCTTCAGCAAGAAGTGTGCATCGCATTGTGCAGAGCACAGCCTTATGCCAAACCCTCGCGAGTCGGGAACACAAATAACCCTGGAGAAGAACTCGAAAAACCAATTCTAGACGGTTTTACGAGGCGCCGAACGAGGCATTAGCGCAGATGGAAAACTCGTGATGGATGCAAAACATGTCCAAGTGGGGGAACTCAAATCAGGAGATTCTAGTCCTCAGTATCCTACTTTTACAGGGACACAAAAGCGATGAACGACAAGATCATAAAACGGAATAGCCTCGAGGTAAAAGCGTGACTTAAAAAAAAAAAAAAGTGTCCAGAGTTCTAGACACTTACTTCAGCCCATCCGACCGGCAGAACCTCTACAACCCAACCCAACAGAAGCACTCATATTTAATCGTGGGATCCTGATTGAATCCAGGTTCATTCTTGCGCGTGAAGCTGCATCAAATTTACAGGACGGACAACATAGATAACAGACCGATTTTCAAACAGCAATACTTATCTCCATCATGATTCAAATCGAAACGATAAAAATCTAACTCTCTGACAACATGAATAACTGGAACATCGTGAACAAAGAAGGCTCGTTCAACTCGGAGAACATTTTTCTAAATACCTCTTGAAAGAAAGCACTTGCCCCCATTTATCACCAGATATGCTTGATTAAACGTCACGTATTTTCAAACACATTGAAGATTATGAAGTCGGTCAGACATCAGGAGAGATTCGAATAAACTTCGATTCAAGGTGTTTTTCATCATGTTTTAACGGTCGAAATTCAGGCCTCATTGTTGCCAATATTTGCAAAAAAAAATATCGGATTTTTCTTGCAAGATTTTTCCGATCAGATCAGGAGAAATAAATATATTTCAACTCATTCGCCGATTTTGGCAGACGGATCTGGGCCACTAACTGAGTCATATCTTGTTCGACAGAAAGTTTCATTTATTCTTCTAACACGAGGTTTTTCATTATCCCCACGAAAAATTACACCCGACCCTTTCGAGTGATGATCAACAAATTCCTAGAGCTGTACCTTCAAAATGATGCAAATACATCGCCATGAATACAAAGAGGACTTGAAATCGGGCCACAGAATCTTGTCCAGGATATCCTTGAGGAAGGTTGAGCATTCCATCAGGTCCAACAATGGATCATTCAGAGAAAATACCGGTATGCAGTATACTGTATATCTCCATGGAATGAAAATATTGCGAATATCCCGCGCTTGCTTCTCAGAAGGATCTGAAGCGTCCAGTAAAGAGAAGGTATACCACTTGTTTCTATTTTCGACGCGACAGCAACGTCAGCAACGTCGACTGGAGTCACGGCGCGGCGTTCATTCAGTTCGGCAGGGCCATCAATCACTGCTCAAGAAACAGCCGTGCAAAGTCGAGCACTTCGCCGACGACCTCCCACGAACGATAAGGAGGTAGTTGAAAGAAGGAAAGAAAAAAAAGGGACACCTCATCCAAAAATAAATAAAAAAAAGCTGGAAGACGGAGGGATTTTTCGCACTTTCCAATTTGTCTGCCAAGTACATTTTGCACGAGTACGATCTGTCGAGTCTCGTTGGGAAAACAAATTGAACGTGATACATTTTCCGGACTCCACGAGTCGACGCATGCTAATGAGAATTCGTCGATCGACGCTGAGCAGCAATTGATTTTTTTTTCGCATAAATCAATGCGATGCTCGGAATGAATCGCATCTTTCAAAAATATAGTTTACCGCTTTGAATCAAGCACAATTCGTTATTGATTCTCAAACGTACATCAATCATCCTGCTCCTCAAACTGTGAGTGAATCTAAGACGCAGAGTGATTCATGTCTCACAATATGCCAGAATCTTCTGGCAACAAGAAATGTACACCATTTTTCAAATACATATACCGTATACCCAAATAAGAAACAGTACAAAAATGAAGAATCTTTCTCGTATAATTTCATATGCCATAATTGAAAAAATTAAATGTTCTAGGCATTAAGAATAACAGCCTCTTGAAAATATTCGATTATGCAGAGAGGAAATTTTTCAAATGCGTTTCCTCACTCAGGCTCATTTTTCTGCGTTCATTTTTTTTTATTTTTACTCAATTCAGATCTCGTTTTAAACTACCCATGGTGTTGTCGGGGTATTACTTTGTTGATGGGTTTACAGAACATCTCTAAAACACCTTGTGAACAAGCATGTTGCCCGTAAATTCAAGACATGATGGATTCTGACACGCACCCTGAGATTTACCTTTTTTTTTTTAAATCAAGGGAGAGATGTCTGTTTTAAATTTGCTCGAAAGTACAGCTATAAAATTTCTACTTCAACTGGATGAGGTGAATTACCGTACAATACTTACTCTTTAAACATATCAACAAATTACCCCTAGGTAAAACACACTCCCGAATTTTCACCAATAAATTCCCGGGTTAATGCCTCATAAGCTCATCATAATGTGCACACTAAAACTTTTTACGACGCGCATCAGCTTTTCCGCGCCAAATTTCACGGAATTCGATGCGTGCAACACAGTGTTCAACACGGAGGTTCGCATTTATAAATGCTGACATGGAAATAATCGTTAAGTTATGATGACCTCCCTGAGATTAAACAAGATAATAAACAACTACAGTATACGACCCATACGGTGATAAATATCCAATAAAAAGCCAAAATCAGACTCACCTTCAACTCCACGCCCTCATGAAGCTCCGTCGAGCGAGAAGAGAAAATTCCGCCCTTTTTTTCTCTCGTTCAGTCACTTTTTCTCTTTTCCCCCTTGATTTCTGCAGAAATTATCGCGCACGACTACACTTCCACCGCTGATTTCACTGCACAATTCGGTCCACGATCGCCCGCAGTTCCCACCACCATCAAAAGTTATAAGCTCCAGTTAAACGCTTGGGGCAGCCAAATGGATATCAGGCAACCCGTGCATTCAAAACCGACCTTGAACCGAACACACGGAGGGGAAAAGGAAGAGAGAAAAAAACCAGAATTATGGAAGAGTCACACTTCGGGGGCACGGATGAAAAAGTAATGATACGCCGGCAGACATGGTAAAGAAACATTGAGAAGGGCAAACCGAGGGCACGTCAGGCACTACGTCCAGGAAAGTTCACGGAACTGAGTGAGCAACACGCACTAATAATAATAATGCGAGGATCAGTCATGCGAAATCACGAGATTTTCCCGCGAATGTAAATTTGGAAAAAAAGACCTGCAATAATACACATAAACAAAAAAAATAATTATCTTCGTGAGGCGTTTAACTCAGCTTTCGAGTAGGAAAAAAAAAAAGCCCGAACTGAAAACTGGCGAACAAGCGATTTAATGGACCGACTTTCAAAATCGAAAAAAAGTAACGCTGATGGGGGAAAATATCGTAGATAATTATAGCCATATTTTCTAAAAAAAAATGTTTCATTCCTTTGTAATGTTTTGCACGCCCGCAATCTTTTTTTTTTTTATTCCAATGGACTCAGTAGTGTCGTTTTAATGAATGTCGTTCAGTGGTTCACTATGAGTTCTTCCTCTTCCTTTTCTGATTCAAACATTTCCCATGTGAAATGCTAGATTGATGGTAAGTGGTAATCGAAATTTAAAATATCTCACTTGAGCAATTAATTATGCTGACCTGACTTGATCTTCAAACCCTAAGTAACATAATCAAACACTCCATAATCGATTTGAATTAACTTATCCTACCGCACCTCACATAATCTGACTGATCAGCATAAACCTCTAATTTGCATCTGGGATATGGACCAGAAAAATGCACCTGCTCGCAAACAAAACAAAAAATCCAGAGAAAATTGAGTTAAAATAAAAATCTCAAATGCTTTCAATTTTAACTACCTTGATGCTGTATTTTGATTGCAGAATTAATTTTAAAAGCTACTGAGTGCCATAGATACACTGAACACACAACGCTTTCATGTGGAAAAAGTCTGCTGAGTACTCCAAAAATATTAACAAAGAATCCAAGAAATTGCAGAAATACTTAAGAACATCAATCAGCCTGGGATGTGTTGGGAATGAATGAATTTGATTCAATTTTTGTCCACAAAAATGAAAATCAACTCTAATCAAACAGTCTTTCACAAACCAGAACAAAACGATCTTATTTTGGTTTAACCACGCTTTTTTAGAACATACACGCAAGTGAACAATTCCACGGTTTGTGAACTACTGGGTCAAGTGCTATGGTGATTTCCTTATTTTTGATTTTTTTTTTTTTTACAACTTATTTTGGCCAGTATAATGTATTCAAATATGGGGAGAGTTTTATGGGGCTCGGTTTTCGCTTGCGGGAAATAAAGCATGCAGAACTTCAGTCTTCAAGTCGAGTTTCCATGCTTTGAGGGGAGTGACTGATCATGATCTTTTAATTTAATTCCATTAACTTCTCGCCGCAAGTCCACAGCAACGTCGATCAACAGTCGCCTTTCGTCTGAATGTGCTCTCGAAAATTTTTTAGTTCTACAAAATCCTTGGACTTAGCGAACTGTTTTCTTTTCCAGTCGGTGCGAGCAAGCCCTGCTCAAGATACACCGTGAATGTGAGGGTGGGGAAGGGGATACAAACCGATTCGGTTCGCCATGGCATCAAGTTTCCACCTAACTCCCCCTCACTATACGGCCTCAAGTACTCGCAGTGCACGTGGTTTTCCAACGAACACTGAAACGAAAGAAGGGCGTCGAATGTTCGTAAAGTATTTTTCTTTCTTTTCTTGCACTCTTTCTTCCACGGAAATCCGAAAGCCAGACCAGCGCGAATCAACACAACCCTGCGCGCGAAAAGAGCCGCAAAACCAGGAGGGGGATTTTCGGCACGCAAGGCAAGCGTTGCCAAGCCAGTGATTCATTCGCCATTTCGGTCAGTTCCGAGAAAAGCCGGGGGTCATCCCCTCTCGCCAACACAAGAACCAACCGATCCTACATATGGATTTTATTTGAAAATTCCTCGCCTCCGCCCCCAAAGGACGCTGGCCTTCGAATATAGAGCTTTCGAACCACGAACCCGTTCCCCAAAAAATAACCACCGGGGATACCGTACGAATGGTGGAAACCCAAGCTTTCCCGCCTTTTTTTTTTTTGCTATTCCCCCGGAAACATTGGACAACCAACATTTCCAAACTTTTTTACACTTTTCTTGAACACCTTTCAAGTAGTCACGAACTTCAAGTTGATTGTCAAAAATTGAAGCGAATGTTGAACGAAGACACTAGGCACAGTAACTTTTTTTTTTTTTTTGCATGTGGTAGGGATCAGGTCCGGCAAAAATTTGGATATTGTACTTCACGTAACCTGACGGAATATTTGAAAAACTGTAGTTATGCTGGCACAATGCTGGCTCATTTTTGGTTCAAAGCATTCACAAGAGGATGAAATATTGTATATGCACTCGTTTTTGCTTCCAGTCTGTCTAAACTTTTGGGCAAGCTGCTCAAGCACTATTTTGCGGAACCGTTTCTTTTCATTTACCGTCGTAAAATGCTTTCGGAAATGGTCCCTCCAATATTTCGTCTGGATATACCTTAATTTATTTATAATATAATTGGTGACAGGAAAATTATTTGCACAGTCCACCTGTTTCAGGATGCCTGAAGTTGTGATGGATTTCGGTGGTCGGTTGAGACCTTTTTGGAGGTGAAACTTCGGGAACTGTCGAGGCAAAGGGCAATCCCACCTCAATGCAATAGGATTTGGAACTGGATCCCTCTTTTCCATTTCTAAGGAAATGGTATAAGTCGGGATTAGCCTTGCTTTATTCCCCAGGTACAGCATATTCCCCGGGAGAACAGGCTAAGCACAGGTTCGAAACGAATCCCTTGCCAAGTTGGCAAATCGGGAGCTTTCCGATTGAGTTCAAGTTGAACAAATCACCTGACAATCGATTCGTCGTTATGCTCTGATTTATCGTCAGTCGGCAAATGGATATATCCGCTTTCAAAATTGGAATAAATGTAATCACAGATATGCATGCATCTTTTCGATCAATTGACGGAAAGTGAGCTTTCAGTTGGAAGTAGGGAGAGAAAAATTGAGTTCAGGATATACTCGCTGTATCCCAAGCCCGATGAGTACGAAAAAAATTCTTCAGTATTTCATTCCTTCGTCGAAAGAATTTGGAAATGATAAACACCTGAGATAATTTCACAAGAACGCCTGAAAAAAGAAAATTATTTTCGTTACTGATGATGAGGGGTTGATGCTGATTATTCTATGTTTTGTCTTGCTTCTCTGTCCAGTTGATCTGGTTCAGATTTCATTTTAGTCACACTCGAGCACGACGAAATTTCACTCAATTTCACTCTCTCGTCGACAGTAAATTTTCTTTTCTCAGATTCAAGTCACAGTATTTTGAAATGAATTCCATTATCAAATTCAAAATTGCTACAATAAAAGGATTTCCACGAAACAACTGACTCATTTTTGCGACGATTTGCAGTTCTTCACCAGTGGGTCCTTTTGAAAACTAATATTCACGGCGGAACCCCACTGAATAAATGTCCGAAAAAATAATCTATATGATGTAATATTCTTTTTTTTTTATAGGATTGTCAGCTCCTCGCCTTCGTCAAGGCTTCCACCTTGAAATACGGTCAAAAAAGTCCTAGTACTGCATATTCTTCGCGAGTCCCAAGTCTGCATTCAATGCTAATTCTTTCATTTTCACCAAAAACCGCCAAAAACCCAATTGGAAATAAAAGCAAAGCCGTGAAACAAAATTTGTAATTATCAGACTCTGGTAAAATACCAACCAACTTGAGAGAACAGTAACCGACCGAACTTTTAGCTCAATATTGTTTAACAAGAGCTCAGAGGTGAACAAACAACATATCAGAAAAAAAAGAGATAACCTTGAAAATGTTACAAAATGCTGTATAGTACTGCACCTGTACTGCACAGGAAAAAAAAAGGATGCAGAGAATCCCGCGCATTGCATCACGATTTCACTCTCTAACCTTTCCCAGCTGGGAAACCCCGTGAACCTGGGTTCTGCTGGAAGGGCAAAATCAGCGAAATAAGCCCATCACCAGATGCTACTGCGACTGCCGGGTTCCTGGGTTAAGCTGAGGTGGGGAGACGCACGAAATGAGTTCGGCAACACAGAAACCCAGGAGTTGAACGTGAGAGGGGGGGGGGGCGGGGGAAATTGTAATTGTATAAGGGGAAAAAAAAGGAAAAAGAAAGAGAGATCGCCCCAGTTGGCTGCCCTCGGTCACCGGCTCCCGACCGTTACGGGCTCTCTTCCAAAGGTGCGGCCACTTGACCTGCAAGTGTGGCGTTACGGGAGCCCCGGCTTCAACTGTGCAAGGTGGACGACGAGTTCTACCTTCGGGCTGTTTTTTCTTTTTTAAATGCCGAAGGTTCCAATCAATGCTTGGCATACGTGGGAGAAGAAATGTGCGAGAAAAGAAAATTGTTCTCATGCTACATCTCGGGAAACCGTCAAGACATTTGACAATTTGTTGAGAAGCGCTCAACGCAATAAGGCGTGCAGGAAGCCCAAACCGAGAGCCTAGTGATTCGCTTTTAGCCGTCTCCTCCCATGTTGAAGTTGACATTTCCAATGGGCCTGCATATTCATATGTTGTACCCCGAAAAGTTCTTAAATACAGTACGTAGAATTTGTAAGATAGATACTTTTTTTTTTAATTGCACGCAAAATGTTGTACTGCGTTGCATTTTGCAAAGCTTCTTCCTCCGATGATGACTGAATCCTACATCACGCATAAAATAAATCTTTTAAAAACCCAGGCTAGTGAACCGTCAAAAACTCAAGCCTCTTCAACTCAAATATCTCCCTATGCCGAATTTTTCTTCTTCAAGTCCCTGTTTGAATTCCTTTGGAATGAATTTACTAAAAACCTTCCCAACTCAAACGTTTTTCCCCTCAAACGCCTATAACTCGAATTTTCTGGAGGCCTTATGGCTACAGTTCTTCTTTTTTTTGGAACCAGGGTAGAGAAGAGCAATGAAAATGTGACGTTTTTTCAAGTGAATGAATGGATGATTGGGCGAATGAACCCTTCCCTCAAAATTCAGCATCCTTTCAGCTTCTCTACAAAGCAATTTCGTCGCCGATTTTCATTTCTTTCGATTCTTCCTCTTCAAGACAAAAATTTTAATTTCCCTGACTCAAAACCTCCCTCAGTCTTTTTTTTTTTTTGGTCCTTCGGAATTTGACTTGAAGAGGTTCAACTGTACTGTGATCAAGCGATAGAGTGGATTTTTAAATTTTTTAAACACGTTCCTTTTGCAAATTATATTCGATTACGTGCACAACTCCGGTCTATTGTTGTTGGTCAAACGTGGATTCGTTTTTCTCTGTCTCGACTTCTCGAGACCCCCTGAGGTGGGCATATGCACAGCTAATGCAATAAGCACATGCGTTATTCCGCACGTCCTTCGGGTTTGGCTCTCGGATCACTAAGCGAAAATCGGCAGAGGAGGGTACAACTTCAACTGTAAAGGTTACCCGGACGTATAAGTATACAACATGGGGCTTTTCAAGACAAATACAGTATAGTAGAATTTGTAAGAGAGATACTTTTCTTTTATAATTGCACGCAAAATGTGTACTGCGTTGCATTTTGCAAAGCTTCTTCCTTTGATGATATCTGGATCCTACATCGTGCATAAAATAAATCTTTTAAAAACCCAGACAAGTGAAACCTCAATAACTCAAGCCTCTTCAACTCAAATATCTCCCTATGCCGAACTTTTCTTCTTCAAGTCCCTGTTTGAATTCCTTTGGAAGGAATTCATTAATAACATTCATAAATCAAAACACTTTTCCCCTCAAACGCCTATAACTCGAATTTTCCGGAGGTCTTTTGGCTATAGTTTTTTTTTGGAATCAGGGAAGAGAAAAGCAATGAAAATGTGACGATGTTATTTTTAGTGAATGAACGGATGATTGATCGGGCGAATGAACCCTTTCCTCAAAATTCAGCATCCCGTCAACTTCTCTACAAAGCAATTTCATCACCAATTTTCATTTCTTTCAATTCTTCCTTTTCAAGACAAAAATCGTAGCTTCCCTGACTCAAAACCTCACTGAGTCAATTTTTTTTCTGGTCCTTCGGAATTTGACTTGAAGAGGTTCAACTGTACTGTGATCAAGCGATAGAGTGGATTTTTAAATTTTTTAAACACGCTCCTTTCGGAAATTATATTCGATTACGTGCACAACTCCGGTCTATTGTTGTTGGTCAAACGTGGATTCGTTTTTCTCTGTCTCGACTTCTCGAGACCCCCTGAGGTGGGCATATGCACAGCTAATGCAATAAGCACGAAAGAGAAGCAAGCAGGAATCTTTCCCAGACTCGCTGCTTGCGGTCACGCCAGCTAATGAAGGCAATTATCTCAAATGCGAGTCAATCGCTTCCCCGGGTAACAATCGATCATATCGGGACGCAGTTTCATCGATCACTGCCCGGGACTGCCGTCAAAGCGACTATTAATCCTAACGCGTGGGGCTGGCAAGATGGAACTCCCCGCACCGAAAACCCCGTGCATCGGGCGAAAAATGGAACCATTCCGTTCAGAGGTACGAGTAAAAAGCAAAGGACGAGGATACAATCAGAAAAGACGGTCGCATTATGGGGCAAACAAAATTTATATTTTCTATGAAGGAACGGATCACTGTACAGCAGTTGAACCTCGATAACGCAAACCCTGAAGTTTAATTCCTTCTTAAGTCAATTTTCTTTTCCGATTTCCCCGCCTGAATTCCCTTAGAAACAACGCATTGAAAACCTCACTAACTCGGTTTTTCCTCTCAAACCTCCGTGAGTCGAATTTTCCGAGGCATTTTGACTTTCAATTTCTCGACACAGGAAAGAGAAGAGCAAAAAAATAAATATTTTTTGATGTGTTCTGAAAGGAAGTGAAAGACAAAATTCGGCAAATGAACCGCTCCTTCCAAGTTCAGCATGTATTGAAGTCATTTAAGAAGCAATTTGAGGCACAAAATATCATGATTTAAAATGTCCGTGCATTTCTTCGGTGTTTCCCAAAAAAATTTTTATTTTCCTATAACAAAACCTCTCTAAGTTGAAAGCTCCCCCCAGTCGAATTTGTTCGCTGGTCCCTTGAAATTTGAATTACAGAGGTTTGACTGTATTTCCACTTCCTGCATGCCACGCAGAAACAATATTTTCCTGGTAAATCCGTAATGAATATGACGGGAGAAAACGGAAATGCGGTTGAACAGGAAGCCACATAAGCTTTTTAAGAGAAGAAAATATTCATCGTGCCATTTGGAGGTAAAAAAAAAATGCTTCTCTTAACCCAGAACCAAGGACGGTTGATCCATGAGTTCCGTCAATGTTTTACATTCCTTGAGTTTAGTTCGAGAAAAATGTACAGTACTTTTGTACATAGCGGCATGAAATATAATTTCGAGGTCTTCATTTTGATTGTCATCCACCTGATATACAGTAGTAAATACTGTACATTCAATGTAATTGGAGGTACGCCAAATCCCGGTGAGGAAATACGGCATGCCCGCGTTAGGTCATCATTTCGAAAATTTGAAAACTGCAGAAGCGCAACGGAAAATTCAGAACAATGTACCGGTACTCGATCATCTTCAGAGACAATCGACCGAAACCCAATGGAGTATACTGTACGCTCATTTTGGCAATTTTGTTTTGAATTCATGATTGATGTGACGGAATTGTTTCCGTGAATTGCCAATTTTTGAGCATCAAGTTTCCCAAGGTTACTCTACAATTGCGGACAATCCATAGCAAATTAACGGAATTTTTGAAGTCGGGTTATCGATTCGACATTGGTTTGGCTCAGGAACTTGGGAATTCAATTAACTTCATCTCATCGGACGCACAAATTGACATTTGTTCGGCTCGGAAACTTCAGAATCCAATTACTGTAACTTCATCTCACGGGGCTNGAATTCAATTAACTTCATCTCATCGGACGCACAAATTGACATTTGTTCGGCTCGGAAACTTCAGAATCCAATTACTGTAACTTCATCTCACGGGGCTCGAAAATTAATTGAACTACCCTTCGTTTTTAACCAAAATCCTCTCAATATTTTTTTTTATAGTGAAATGCCCGAGACAACGTAAACGTTTCTGGTATTGGTCACCCTTCTATCAATACCTATATAGCTTCTCTGGGGTAAAATTGCACCTGAAAACAACTCGGATGTCTTTGTCTTTTTTGCGTAGCACAGACATGAAAATGGTGCATGTGTTTCATAGGTTCATACACTTAATTATCGTTCCTGAAAATGCAATTAGACTTAAAGACACATCCATGAAATCAGGTTGATTCGAACCAATCGAATCGCCCGGAACATACGAATGCCCATCGAAAATTAAAAAGTGCAGTACTGTCTGTTCTTCATTAAATCTAGAAGTTGCTACCGTCAGAACAAGAAACAAACGAGTAAAGGAGATAAATTTACCTTACACATAACAGAGGCATGTAACTGCTGTAAGGGTTCTTTTTTGTGGTTTCTACATGATGAAGAATGCAAAATTTTCCCACCGGAAGAAACAGACACAATATACGAAGGCCGTCTCACGATGAATCTGCAACTTTCAAGTAGAACGCGGTCACTGCGCAAGGACACATTCCAGGGATTCCCAGAAAAAATAAATTACCAACATTTTTATTTATTTTTCTTGCTGTTAACAATTGCCGCTGATGCACTCTTATTCTCTCTCGAAAATTGTCCGTGAATACCATGACAAAAAAGACTAAAAAACAATTTATTTTCAAGCGAATATTATGCTCAACATTTTCTCAACAGGTTGGATTAGGATTCCATCTCCCTTCTTAAAACTATAGCCATAGCGCATCATGTTCAATGCCTCTCTTCCGCGTTTGAGCTCGAATTCAATGTCGAAAACAGTTTCTTGGCATCATTTCCGAACAGGAAACGTCTTCGTATCTATCGCGAAAATTTGTTGCTGAAGCCTGCATGCAAACTTGGGTTATCCTGCTGAATACTGCTCTGCAATGGTCAGAAACTTTGATTTGAAGAAATCAATTTCTAATTTTAGAAATTAATTCTATTTGAAGAAATTAATCCTATTTGAAGAAATTAATCCCCAATTTTCGAAATGTATGGTCCAAAAACAGCACAACATTTTTAGTTCCACAGGTATGGATTTTCTTCTGGGTTGATGGGAGTTTGTTGCGAAAATATTTTACTCGCTGGCGTAAAGTCGGTGATACTTTACTATACGAAGTGATACTGTAACAATACCATTTCTTTAAAAAAAAATACGGTACAGTAAACTCACTCTCAATTTCATTCTCTTCCCTTTCCAGACAATCGACACACAGAAAACTCACACACAAGAATTCGACACACACACACTGGATGAGCGACATGTTGTCAAAGGAAACGGTGTTGGCTGAGCCTGTGTGTCCCTGGGTGCAGTGCTTGTGTGAGAAGTCCCCGGATACGCGAGTTATTGTGCCTCAGTAAGTGAGTGAGTGAGTGAGTCCCAAGCTTGAGACGAAACCCGAAGGTAGAGAAAGCAGGAAGCGCGTAATACACAAGGAGAAGGCGGAAGATAACAAGGAGAAGGTTGATGGTAAAGGTGGGTGGTGGTGCAGCAGGATATGTTGGGGGAGGAAACAAACAGCAAATATACCAACCCAAACCCAAAAAAAAAAGAAGAGAGAGAGGCCTCGTTGTTATCGGTACAACAGATGGCACAGTTGTGCTCGTGACGGCGAACGTGCGTGAACCGAGCTCACCCGGCTGCGAAGGCGACCAGGAATTGATGCGCGTTTCGTTTCGGAGAGGGGCTGGAAGAATAAGCAGCTGTTGGTGAAACGACTGCTCAAGCGACAAGGTCTTGACGAAACGAACACAAACAAACCATTGCCGGTAAGTGGAACAGAACAGGTAGAGGAAGTGCTTGGGAACAAATCGCAGCAGCGAACTCTTTCAACTCCCCCCGGATTGAGGTTAATTCAGTACACAGTTACATGTGGCAAGCTGAGAACAAGTTGGGATAGGTATAAGGTCCAGGCCTCAATATACTGTTTAGTCATTAAAGATCAGAATCATTTCTCCTGAGGGCAAGTTAGAAGCAGTGACTCCTGGGGACTGGTTTCAGTGATCCATCAACAATCTGCTATCTACACTACATTCTCACAGAATTTTCATCATTTGCCTTCAGGGGAACATCCCTTCCTTCATGTTGCTACAGAAGAATGATTCACTTCATTTTGGTCGAAAGTAGTTTACGTTCGACTTGGTTAAAGTTGTTAACTTTGAAAAGAACCGTTTTATTAGGCTGTAAAGATGTCAACATGGTTGGGTTAAATAAAACATGTTAGGTTGAGTAGAGTTCGTCATTAGGTTGGGAAGAAAATGTTCGGCTAAGTAAAGTAAGTCAGGTTGAGTATATTTGGTATATCAAGTAGATTCGCTTGAGTGGGTTATGTTAAGTGAAGGAATTAGGTTGAGGATAGACTTAGTAGAGTATATCAGGTGCAGTTAAGTCAATTATTTAAGGATAAGTTCAGCAGGATGTACTATAATACCCATCTAAGATGAGAAGAATACAGGTAGGTTAAGTTGAGTAGAATATACATCGGGCAAGTAGAGTAGAATTGAATCACTTGCTGCTGAGTTCATCCAGAACTTCACAAACTGAAAAGGCTGAAAGCAACGAAAATACAGTATACCGTAAATAATTAAATCAAAACTTCAGGAAAAAACTAAAACGCAATATTCGAAGATAAATTTTAAAAATCATATTTGAGATTCGTCCTCCTGTAAATAGGTCGTGATGACTGAATTAGATAACAGCATGCGAATACTGGTTAAACCAAAAAGATAAAGTTCGCAGTTCCTTCCCAGAAGCTCAGAAAACAGGAGGACTTCCCATTATCAATCAGCCAACAAGATTTTCATAATTTAAAAACCGCAACATCAATAAAAGCGTAAGTCGGTCAGCAGCAGGAAGTTTGAGATAGTATTTGAATAATAAAAATGCCGACTTTATCAAGACAATACCTTAATAAACCGTGATTGAATTTCTCCTCAAGATTCGGTCTAATTTATTCCATGAAAAAACAGTGATCAGTTTTATTCTGAAGTCTATAGCATAATTTTCCCACACAAATGGTTGTTCTCATGATTTCTTTTCCATCAAATTTTTTATGCATGACGTTCTATTTTCTTTTCTTTTCATAAATCTGAAATTCAAAAAAGGCGAGAAAATGTAGACCTCATGGAATATCAATTGGTCTTCAGCCAGGGAAAAATAACATTCACCAAAAAGTAAAAATTTCTAGGATTCGCAGAAAGTGACTTTTTCATGTCGTGATTATCTGAGGGGGGGAACAAATTTTAAAAGTCCACCACTCATCAAAGAAAAGTTACAATATGTATTCGCAAGAATACAACCACCTGGTCGTTACAAGAACCCACAAAAAATCCTCGAAACTTTTGGCACAATGTAAATAATCCGAAATAGCTCGAGTTTCCCGATTGGCGAGAATAGAAGAAGGGGGAAGAAAGGTACTAAAAGATGAATGACCCTGTTGTCCAGGTGGTAACAGTCGTCACTGCTCAAGAGAATGCCCGCTGGGCAACATCTGTCCCTTTTTGAGTCCCAGACAGGATTTTGGGTTCACAACTCTGTCCTTGGGATAGTTCATAGAAGGCCTCAAGTTTACATTGATGACGAAACAAATATGCAAACGCAGCACGTCGACTTTGTTTTTATTTCTAGATAGCACACACAGTTTTTTTAGTCTTGCCTCGTTGCGTCACTTCATTAGAAGATTTTTCCGCACGAGATTTCCGCGTTGAATTTCCAGAATTCGCCGGTAAGCAAAAAGAAAAAGAAAAAATGCTTCAAGAAAATAGCCTGGCTTAAAGGTTTAGGAGGGGGTTCTATTTGCTCATTTCTTATTCATTTTAGTACACCATCATCCCTTGAAGGATAACTCTTCCGGAAAGAACAATCTTAAGTGAGCAATAATCTACTCCTACACCCACTGAAGCATAAGTTACCACGGCCTGGAAAAAACAGGTCACTTTTTTCAGGCTTCTTTTCGAGAGCTTTCAGAGGAGAGAACCAGGCAATTTCCAGGAACAGATTCAATCGAACCGTTTGACTGGATTCAAATTCTGTTCCGGGACAACCTCATCGCATTGTTAGTGATAAATCACTTCGAAATACCGGATTTGCATTCGGTGCTGAAACATGAAGCGAAATAACTGTAAACAATGAAAATTTCCTCGAACAAGAAATTACCGCACCTGCTAACGTTTCCGATATTCCTCAGCCTCTTAGTAGCGTTCCCAGAAACCGCATTGAAAACTTCACTCGCAGGTTCGACTTGAATTTCATTTTTGAAACTTCGTTTGTTTACACTGTCATTCCATTATCATTTTTTTTATTTTTCGATTGCTGAATGAGAAAACAGCAACGCGGGTGTGCCAATGTTTCATTCATATTCCTTCGAAAGAAACCTTTTGCCATTTTCACAAGACGCACTTCGACCATGTAATCACAACCTTGAAAATAATTCCAGCAAAAAACGACAACTAGGAGAACCGACTCACCCAATTTGATTCCCAGTGAATCCACTTTCGTGAATTTCACTTCAGAAAATTGTCTTGTTCATCAACAGCCTTCATTTCAGTCACGTAACTAAGAAAAAAAAACCACGGATTTCCACATTCCATAAATGAAGAGTGGACAATCCGGCTTTTCGTGCGGAGAACAAAAGCGACTGTCAAGAAAAGGCATTTCCGCATGTCGAGCGAGTTTTTCAGCAGCAGTACGTGATTTCAAAGCCAAAAAAAAAAACCGGGGTACTGACAACTCTTCAACTTTTAAGGCAAGATTAAAAATTGAAGAAAAAAAGAATCAGCGAACGGTATATAAATATTGGGGAGGCCATACAATGCACTTCTCGAGTAAAGGGACTTACGCCAGATTTTGTTTTCCCA
>CAJPEX010001836.1:0-48510 GCA_905338405.1 Notodromas monacha
ATACTACTTTTAAATGGACAAAAGAACAACAGAATGCAGTAGAGTTGTTAAAAGCTTGCCTAATGAAGGCACCAATTTTATCTTACCCTGATTTCAATCACGAATTTATATTGACGACAGACACATCAGCAATTGCAATAGGTGCAGTCTTAACCCAGAAACCAGGTAAGAAGGGAATTAATTGGGTGTACCTCAAGAATGCTCAACGACGCAGAATCGCGTTATTCGAACACTGACCGCAAACTTTTAGCAGTGTATTATGGGGTACAGCAGTTTAGATCATACCTGTGGGGGAACAAATTTGTGATCAGAACTGATCATATTGCGGTCCCCTAATTAAGTAGGCAACGTCAAAGTGACAGCAGTCGTGCTATCACTTGGTTCATGAAATTAAATGAGTATGAATATAGAGTCAAGTATAGGAAGGGATTATCAATCCCTCATGCAGATGCTCTCAGTAGATTCCCTCCTGCACAGCAGCATCAGAAAAAGATTTGTGCTTATTTGTCACCAACTCTGCAAGGGACTGATTTAATACCCTATGTGTCAAGAGGACTAATCCAAAGAGAAACTATGGCAATTAAAAATCAGTTGCCTTTTGGAAATGATTTCCGTATGGATAATGGAATATTGTACAAGGATACGGAAAAGGGTATGAGGATATGGGTTCCCCCAAAACTCAGAGAAAAACTTGTGGCATCGTTTCATGACCCTCCAGCGATGGGGCATAGTGGGATCAATAAAACAGTATTTTCCCTTCGGGAGGAATTCACCTGGCCTAATTTAGAAAAAGACGTTACAAATTACATCAAAACATGCGAAGTATGCCAGAAGACCAAAGCTTATGCCCATAGAACTCCTTATCTGAGTACAGGGATTCCGAATCAATGCTTCGAAGATGTGAGTATTGATGTGGTGGGGCCAGTACCAAATAGTCAAAGGGGAAACAGATATATTTTAGTAATGCAAGATAGACTGTCCAGATGGTTAGTATTTTCCCCGATGCGTGAAGCAACAGCCCAAGCCACCGCTAGATTATTTCTTACTGACTGGGTCTGTTTATTTGGGGCCCCCAAAATAATTTCAACAGATAGAGGGACCAATTTCCTGAGTAACGTATTCAAGGGAATGGCAAATTTCCTAGGAGCCCGCGCAAATACAACAACCGCGTATAGGCCGCAAGGAAATGGGCAAAATGAACGAGCTCATTGGGAGTTACATGAATATTTTGCTTTATATCTTGACCCCAAGAATTGCAGTACGTGGGATGAATTATTGAAATTAGCCACGTGGGTACATAATTCAACAAAGCATGAAGCTTTGCAGGCATCGCCGTTCGAAATTGTTACCGGAATAAAGCCTAGAAGGAATTGGCTCTCTGGACCAAATGATGCTAACCAATTTTGAAGTATTCGGGAGTACTACGATATTAAAAGGGAAGAGTTAGAGTCTTTGAGAAATAAGGCACAACTAGCTATTAGAAAGGGACAAGCATCATATTTGGAAAGATTAAATGTGCATCAAAAAGGGACTCAATATGAAAAGGGAGATAAGGTTTGGCTAAGACAACATTCATTGTCTTATGTGGGAAAAAAGTGGAGTGCAAAGTTCAAGGGTCCGTATGCTGTATTGGAAGTAACAAATCAAGCAGTGATACGGATTCGAGACGATGCTCATCCTGAATGGACCAATGTTGTCCATACAAGTTATGTTTGACCTTATAACATCCGACCCATTTCTCCTGCACCGTCCCCTCAAAATTCGGAGGACGAAAACAAAATTGATATCGTGGATGTTAATGATGATTTTTCTTTAATTGAGCAGAAACTGTTCCCAGCTCCAAAACCTGTTCCCAAACCAGCAACTAAACCAGAAGCTGAGACGGATGAAGAAACCGATGCTGAAAAAGAAGCTGATGAAGCAGAAACTACCACCCAAGCCTTGGATAAATCTGACAATTATATCGTCAATCCCAGCCAAGCCGGCCTTCTTTTTCCAGCAACTCCCCCTAGAACTGAAGTATTTAAATCCGTACCCAGTAGTGCTACCTCTGAAAAATCATCTATTTATCATTCCCCATTTGATCCTGACAAGACCAGAATAGAACAGCAATGATCTCCTTCGTTACAAGAAAGACTAACCGAATTGTTTTCTGACATAACTGACAAAATTGGCAGATTTCTATCTCCTGACGCAACAGCAGCTGAGGAAACCATCATGGCTGCCGATGAGGAAACACTTCTCACAATGTCTGAAACCATGATGATGCAACCTGGAGCAGCAAGCACGCCGCGACAATCAAGGCTGCCTGAAGCAATGCGTGACCCTTTGGAGGCCACAAAGGATATGATTACAAAAAGGAAAAAGAAGAAAGAAGCCGAGCCCATCGTCAAGGTAAAATGTTTACAACCCCAGTTAAGATTGCTGTCTGGTTTGGACTTGGATAAGATACTTCTTTTTCAAACCAGACAAGAAGGAAGGAGAACTCCCTCCCCAAAAAGGAGGAAGTCAAACAGTTCTACCTAACAAGCTTCAACCTTGGTATGACCAGTTCTTGGCCAACCACGGTGTTGAGCAATGCATTTTTTACTAAAATTTGTCTTTGTGATATCTTTAGTGTTCCCAGTGAACAATTTGTTAATAATTGAAGAGATCCCTAATGATAAGGGAATTGATTCAAATAGTAACAGATTAGATAAACTATCTCTGATTAGAACTTTCCCAGGAGAAGTAGGTGTAACAGTAGAAGAATTATATTCCATATGCATCCCAAATAATTTCTGGACTATTGAGTCTACGTTAGATGTGGGAAGTATAATGGAAAGAATCAATGAAGTTCAAACAGCTGCCCGAAATATTTCAAGGATTTAAAAATAGCATTGAGAGAAAACAATGCTACTCTTAGTAAACTAATGAATATTTCTACGGACGTGATAAGTCACAAAGCCCATTATTTAGAAGTGGTCACTGAAAGTTTGGAAGCAAAGGTTAGGAATGCAAGTATAGTGCTTCCCAGTGACATGGCTCACTTAAATATAATACCCATACTTAGACAAAATATTGTGCACGTCCAATATGTTCAAATAAAAAATAAACGGGTTAACCTTTACCCAACCAACTTTCTTAGAATTAACTTAGGGCAGGAAGATTTATTTGCCAGTATCAAAGATCTTATAGAAGATCTGCGAACCGCAAATAATGATACTGTAGGGTTTTGGATGAGACTAATAACTTTAGGATCCGAGTTCAGCCACATTGTGGATATTGAATCTTTTCTTATACATGATATGGAGGCTATCATGAAATACCAATTTCCTACCTATCTCTATAATTATGATACAGTGCATGCCGCTATATCTACTATATTAGCTACAGAGCATAGAGCATCTAATTAACCTAGGAGACGACGTCTTTACTACCGGTATTAGGTTAGATTAGGTAATTGTTGATCATTAAAATAACCTACAAGACCTGGGAGTCTTGTTTTTAATCCAGGAACGTTTAATGTGTATTAATTGATTGTTCCAGTAATAAGACCTGCAGAAAAATATGGTTTATTCCGTGTTCATGTGATGCCGATAGCAAAGGAAACCTATCTTGGAACTCCAAAATGGTACCAAGCTAGGATCCCTCATGGTATATGCTGCAACAAGGAACAAATTTATATGGGATAAATAATAATGAATTACCTACTTGTTTGAAGAATATAGGATACTCTGGATGTCGAATATGCAGATGGCAACATACGCCCACTGTAAAAGCAGTGAATTGCTTACAAAACGTCCAATGAGGATCCAATGAGGAGGAAATCAAAAATTCTTGTGAGATGTTGGAGATAGAAGCTCCAAAAGACAAGGTCGTACAACTTGATCAAGACGAGTTTGCCTATGTGGATGCCGACAAAGGAAGAGTCACACAATACTGTGCTGGCTCTGATGACGACAAAATACCCGCCACAGAAAATTCGTATGTATTACCATATTCAGGTATACTTCAATTTAAGCCAAATTGTCGATATACTATGGTCAATGGACCATTTAAAACTCTTATACCTAAATTAGATTGTGTTGAAATAAATGCAGTGGAAGAAATATTACCCCCAGACGTTAAAAGAAAAATAAATGAAGATATCAGTGATCTTCAGATACACTTTCGAGATCACGGATATATTTACTTAATTGTTTCCATTTCCCTTCTTGTAATTATCCTCTCCTGTATAATGTATTTATGTTATGCAAAACTTAGATACATTATAAGAAGAAGAAGACAAAGGGACATGAGTGCCCTAGAAAATACTACAATAGAATTGTTGCCCTCTAGAATGGCCCCTAACGTGCCTCAATATCCCCGTTTACAACTGAATCCCAGAACCGGGATTATGACGATAAAATAAAAAGTAAAAGACCAATTGTTGAACAAGCAAAGCAATTTATTTGGCATAAAAACAACAGCAAATGCCACTAAAATAAAGCCAGCAACAAAAAATTGCACTATTGACAATTGTCCTTGACAAAGCGGTTTGATTTCTGGTGGAGACTTTCCTTGTTAACCCATTGAATGTCCTAACACGTTGACTCCTCTGTGTTTGACTCTTGAGCTGTCGCAGATGAAGGAACCTCCTGCAGCTCTTGATATTCTGTAAAAATAGAATGTATTGGAATATTGTACAGAAAGGCTAATTCCTGAAACTCACTCAAAAGTTTAATTTGCAAAAGACGGACAGAAGCAAAAGTTTGACTTCTCTCAGCCATTCCTAAAGCCTCCCCAAACAAAACTGGTTGAACACCAGCAGCAATGATTTCTGAATCATCAAAAAATGGATTAACCATTCTTACAGCGTCCTCGACTGAAGTAACCAACAATCTAGTCTAAAAGTCAGCAGAAGCAGAACGTTACAAAAAAAAAGTTCTAAAAAAAAAATTTCATTGGAACTTACAGGTTTGTATTTCATGTAAATCAGAGCAGGGAGAATGACCAACAGCAGAAAAGCGAAAATACTCATGCCGATTAGCAAATAGAAAAGCCAGGAATGTTTTTGTAGTTCAGAAGAATTATTAGATTTTCCCAGCTTTTCCATAGTCAATTGCATTTCCACCTTCAACGGAACATCATCAACCCAACCAGGGATGAAAATCCTCTCGGATGGAACGGTTGTCTGCTCAGAAGATGAAGAAATGGACGTCTCAGTACTGAACTCCAGAACAACAGAAGATTTGATTGTTGTGGAATCCGGTGCAAAGGTTGTGGTTACAAATTCTAAATTAGAAAGGAAAATATTTCTACTGTTTGATGGTTAAATCAAGATTGACTTACTCTTTGAGGAAGCAGAGGAAATAACAGTACTGGTACTTGTACTAGTAACCTAGAAAAAGAGGTACGGGACCGTTTCGGTATTCCCTAACTACTGTCTGACTTCTATAAGACAGTAACAAGGAGATGTGGTTTGAACTCAGCAATTCCAATGGAAGACTTTTCAAAGATATGATTTTAGTATTGTTGCTACAGAAAGAAAAATCAACCAACCTTCAAATGACGCATAGAGACGCACTTCAAGTCCAAAACACGACCAACAAAGATCACTTTGTCGTCATAATACAAGGAATGCCTTGCCTCGCAAACGTCTATGCAATAATACTTCTGGCCCACGTTAACGCAATTGTCATCAAATGCGAAAACCGCGCAGGCCAAAAACAAAAAGTTTGCGAATCGAAACATTCTGTTGATTGACTTGCTGTGTTGACTTTCTGTTTTATTTTACTTTTTGCAAATTCACTGTGAAAGACTGAGCACGAATTTATTTGGAAGCAATTTCTGAAAATATTGAGGGAATGTAAATTACAATCAGGCAATTCTCAATAGGACTTAAAATGAAAGTCCTTATCAAAAAAGAAATCACCAGAAAAAATTGAAGAACCAACCGATTGGTTCTCTGAAAGGAACTGAACTGTACTCTATGAGGCAGGTTCCTACATATGGATAATTCTTCAACTGTTTACAGTCAAGTAGATCTGTATGAATTCCTGCACACCTCAAATGAGGGTGATGAAGGAATCTGGTGCTAAAAAACATGCCTTGGCATGTGGGAAAATAAGAGGACTTATTATTTTTTATTTTGTCTGCGGAGAATTTGTCATCAATAACTTTGCTGCGTTCCCTTTTCACCTAGCAGACGACGCTCTGAATAAAGTCACGTCCTCTGGCTCACGGCTTCGCCGCGTGATCTCTCGCGAGTCACGCGTCACAAGGTTATGCAACTTCACCTAGACTGAGGTCAGATCCGGGTCTGACCATTCTTGCCCAACTTTACCTGAGCGAATCTATATAGTCGCCTGTTCTCTGTTGATCGCGCGCTCATTGCTGTCCAAAGTTTGTTAGAGTACGGTATCTTTGCTGTTGAATATGAAATAAAGCTCACTCACCTATTTTGATAAAAGAGGAGTTGAATTTACTTTGCCCGGTAACAAGGATCAAGAAATCTCCTCTCAAGAAATTGTTGAAATTAGTTTAAATACAAAAACTTCACCTAGAATGAGGTCAGATCCAGGTCTGACCATTCTTGCCCAACCTTACCTGAGCGAATCTATATAGTCGCCTGTTCTCTGTTGATCGCGCGCTCATTGCTGTCCAAAGTTTGTTAGAGTATGGTATCTTTGCTGTTGAATACGAAATAAAGCTCACTCACCTATTTTATAAAAGAGGAGTTGGATTTACTTTGCCCGGTAACAAGGATCAAGAAATCTCCTCTCAAGGAATTGTTGAAAATAGTTTAACTATAACTTGCAACGGTAAGTTATATGATTGAAGGATCTAGAGATGTCTGGATTCAGAGATTGTAAAAGATCTAAATTAACTAATTTACGACAACAAAGGAAAGGGAAGTAAGACCGCGCATGCTGAGCGGCATTGATGCCGATAACATTATCCCGGCACGCACACGGGCCAAGGCCAGGGCACAGTCAGTACCACCAAGAACTGATACTGGCAAGTGAGTACTGGAAAATAATGCTGCGCAGTTGTGTCCCTGACGCTCACGTGCAAGCTGGTCTACAATGAATGTGATATTCCTGTGTCTCCTAACTTTGTCCATTTCAAAGTCAATTTATGGTTTACTAATTCAGGAAATCCCGGAAGACCGAGGAATCTTGTCCAATGGCAATAGACTAGACAAAATATCCCCCATCCTTAATTTTCCTGGTGATGTTGGAGTCACAATAGAAACTATGAGCCAGATGTGTATCCCTACTACGTTTTGGACGCTCGAATCAACTTTTGATATTGGAAAATTTCATCACCTCCTCGAAAGAATCCGAAAAGATGTACATAAATTTGTGAAGGATACCTCAGATGAAGTTGAAAGGGGTGACTTAAATCTAACTGCTCCAGGAAAAGTAGCCATGGATCTGTTAGAACACAAGATTCAAATCATAGACATGAGCTTGTTGAACCTAGCCGCTAGAGCTGTCAATACGCCATCTGAAGCTGGTAATACTTCACCCTATTTGAATCTGCTACCCATTGCTCAACGTGGTATTGTACCCATCTCAAAATTACAAGCATCTGAAAAACGAGCATTTGTCCGCCCCTCAACCTTGGTGACATTTGATGACTACAATCATAAAGTAGTGTTTCAATCCTTGCTCAAACAGATAAAATTAACAAACAAAAGTGAAGATGCTTTTTGGATGAAGGTACTTCTTTTTGGCTCAGAATTGGGACAGTTAACCACATTGGCTGAGACCTTACAAGACAATATTGAAAGGGTCAAACAATTTGTTTTTCCAAATCATTTGTTTGAAATAGATGAAGTCAAAATAGTTTTAAAGGAAATTCTAGCCACAGAACCTAAGTATGCGAAGTCACAAGTCACTGATTTTGATTTATATCAGATGATTAGATCCAACCCTGTGACGTTAGGTGTATTTCACGGTGATGAGCTACAAGAGAAAAACAGTACAAGTGTTTTCCATACCATGACTATTGTTCCCGTACTTGTACCAGATGAGGTCATTTATCTTTCCCAAGTCCATACCATCCCCGTAGCTAGAGAAACCTATCTGGGCACACCAAAGTGGATGCAAGCAGAAATCAAACATCCCTTCTTAATGAAAAGGGGATCACAGTTTTATGCTGCTTATGGGTCCGAATTACCAAGTTGCCTGGACAGAGTCGGACAGTCTGGGTGTCAAATATGTAAAGCTGGACATCTTCTGGTAAGACCCGCAAGTGAGTGCATAAAAAAGATCCAACAAGGAGCTGATGACGAGATGATCCGGTTATTTTGTGACCTAAAACTAATAGAACGACCAGAAAATATGGTGGTACAGCTGGATCAAGATGAATTTGCGTATATTGATATGGATAAAGGGAGAATATCACAATATTGTGCTGAAAACGAGGAGAAAACTATACCTGTGTCAGAGAATTCATATGAACTCCCATATTCTGGTATCATTAAATTTAACGAAGATTGCAGGTACATGCTAGTCAATAGCCCATTTCAAGATATCTTGCCCAAACTGGAAAATGTAGAAATTAATGCAGTAGAAGAGGTTCCTGCATTTAAGCCAAGAAGTTCAGTGGCAGAAGATATCAGTGAACTGCAGGTCCACTTCAGAGATCATGGATATATTTATCTAATTGTCTCTGTTGTTCTCTTATCTATTATATTACTCAGTATCGCTTATCTCTGTTTTGCAAAAATTTGATATGTAATATTGCAAAGACGCAGCTTGAATATGAACCTCCTCGAAAATGCCAATATTGAACTGGTTCCCTCCAGGAATGGTCCAGCTGCCCCACAATATCCTAGGTTACAAATTAGTGCATCTACTGGTTTAATGGCCATCAAATAAACATTCACTCCCTTGCAGGACAGCACCTTATACAATGGCTGGCTTTACTCTCCCCTCTAGTGTGAATGTAGCATACAGTATATGGTGTAAATGAAAGGCACTATTGTATGTGTACATACAGGTATTTTATCAAATAACCAATGTTTGAGCAAAGACTGGCAATTGTTGGACTTGTGTATCTTATGGTGCCTTTATTGATGTGAGAATTTACATGTGGATGTCTTAATCTGAAAAGATTTTACTCCTTGGTTGTTTACTCCTTGCTGTGCTGTTGAAAAAGGAAGAGCTGTGGAAGAAAAAACAAACAAAAAAGGAAAAGAACAACCAATTCAGGAGACAACATTTTATTGAGGTCCCCCTATTAACAACAACTCCTAAGACGTGCAAAAAAATAACATACAATGCACACGCTTACACTACATGACCAACAGTATGATAGCTATCCATGCTGATGGCGTCTGCTGCAGGACCAGGCCTTTGTGTTGGGATCCTGGGAATTGTCCTGGTGTCTAGAATGTATCTTCTGCAGCATCCAAGCACGCAGCAGGGGCCACCCCAGCCGTGCAAAGACCTCCACTACATTTAGTTCCTCTGATTGGACCTGAGAACAACAAACATCAAAGCACATGCAAATTGCAAGCAAACAGGTCATGCTTACGGAGGAGGCCATTAAAGGTCTAATCGTTGCCAAGGAAGGTAACTCATCCATTTCAATCTCCTCAAAAGAAGGATTGGGAAATGAACGAGTTTCCCCCTGAATGTTAGCATTATCCTCATTAATAGCCTCCTCCTTCTATTGCAGGAAAGCAAAAGCAAAAGCAAAAACCAAGGCCAAGGTTAAAACCAAAACCCATTAATCCTGTGTTTTAGCCTACGCACCTTGCACGTAATTTTCCTACAGCAGCAAACAATTCCAGTGATCAGTGAAGAGCCAACACCAAGTGCACTGCCCACCCAAGTCAGCACATCCAACCAAAATGACATGGGCAAAAACTCTGCCTGAACTATAGTCCCATCTGGATGTCAAGCAGTGATGTTGAATCCATCAAATTGATCCAACCCGTCCAAGATGACAGACAGGTTCCCATTGGATTCCTCAGGAGAAGGAAGTGGAGCAGAAAATGTAAACATGGGGACCCATGCTCCAAGAGGATCCACCACAGCAGGTTCAGGATTCAGGGAGGGTTGAGGAGTGATCAGCTGCGTGACAGGCGCAGGGGTAACAGGCTTCCTGGAAGTTGCCATGGACCTGTTTGCAGTTTCCAGTGCAACAGTTGGAGCCACTGAAGGCTTCTGCAATTCCTTGGTGGTAGCCATTGTTGAAGTAACCACAGCAGGGGTCGTTGTCCTCACTGACTCAACATGCTTGTCTGTTTGTCCCATCTTTTGCCCCTCTTGATTCAGCAGGCTTGACTGTTCCTCCAATTCTTGGATCTGCACTGAAGGTTTTTCTAGAAAAGAACCCAAAATTAATTAGTACAGCTCAAATTGGAAACTTTTAGAAAGGGAAATACTCACTTTCATGTTTCAAGAAACACAGCCCCCAAGGCTGCACTATCTTCTCCATACCCTGTGTTTTTCCCTTGCAATAAGTCCTGGAGAACAGCTTTACCACCTGAAGGAAACAATGCCTGATTATTCCTTGTTCTTACAGTGAATGGAAAAGGAAAAAAGGAAAAGCACAAACCTTCAAGCCTTTGTAACGGACGCAGTCCAGATCCAGTCTTGATCCTTGGAAGTCCACTGCATGGCCAAACCTTCCTGGCTTCTTGACATCACAAATATCTTCACAGACCAGTTTGCCTGCTACACTGCTACAAGCCTCCAGCTCTCCACTCAGGATCTGAAAATCACACAAGAAAAGGATGAAAATTTGGGTCTTTAAAGCACTTTTGTTCAGAAAAACTTACCAAAACCAATGTAGAGGTCACCTCTACAAGGGTGAAAACTCCCATTTTTCTTGTCCAAATCTGCACTTTTTTGGCTTCCCGGGTCCACAAAAATACACCGATTTGCCTCCCGATCACCATTTGTTGATAGAGGGCGCTGTTCTCTGTCTCTGTTGAGCGCGTCGTACGTCGTTGTTGTCGTCTCGCGTTGTCAATCTTTTTCTTGTGGGCTTTAATTTAATGCCAACCCGGTCCCAATCACAAAAAACTGTTAAAATTCATAAGAGAGCATTAATAACACTGATTGGACACTAGTACAACAATTCAAAAACTTTCAATACTCACAGCAGGGGGTCGGGCAAATGACCGGGGACCAGACAGTGCATCTAGGACACGCGGTGTCCTTGTCTGCTTTGGGGCGGCGAGTTGCTATGCGGACATTGCAATTGTAGAGAGCAGTATTATACACATACCAGTCTGATTGGACTGGTTGAACTCTGCAGCATCTCAGGGAATTCCTGAGCTTTGGGTGCCCCACAAAATGTGTGTGTGGCAAAATATCACCCAATTGACAAAAACTCTGCTGCGTTTGAGTGTGCCACATGGGAAATCGATGCCCAGGCATGTCAAACATTTTAAAACATTGATTTTTGAGTTCACTTTTGGTATTTCCGCACTTGGTGAAAACTTTGTTTGAAATTGACTTTGAAAAGGTGGAACTTTTCTTCAAATTTGTCCGCGGTGAGTTTGTCACCGAAAGAAATAGCTACAGTGTCCTGCGTCATGTGTATAATACTGCTCTCTACAATTGCAATGTCCGCATAGCAACTCGCCGCCCCAAAGCAGACAAGGACACCGCGTGTCCTAGATGCACTGTCTGGTCCCCGGTCATTTGCCCGACCCCCTTTCTGTTTTCCCCGTTCTAGTTGCGCAAGTGCGTCTGGTTTGTTCCAAATCTATAAAGGTACCGCAAAGTGTATGTGTCAGCATTCATTGCTGGTTTGACTCTTGTTGGTTACGCTCAGGGAAATATATATATACGTATTCACTTAAGGAGAAGTCTAGATTCACTTTTACCCCAGCCATAAAGAATTAGAAATCTTCTCGACAGAACGTTGTCCTGGAAGGAATTAAGTTTTAGATTAATCGCGTAAGAAAGAAAGACGTTTCTTTCTGCACAAAAGTGTTTGGAGTTTATTCTTTTGCCGATTTAGGATAACAGTTTGTTAATGGGATGTCCTCTACATAATCCTTGAACATACAAACTTTCCTGACCACTCAATTATGGTGTCCATGATACTATGGCTTCCTTATACTGTAGAAGTAGGTCCTTGATCTTGGCTTCTTGTTCCTCCATTCCATGCAAAAAACTGATACTTTTGCCAACTTCTTGTGACGGAGGTTCAGCCACCACCTGCACCTGAGGGCATCCCTCAAACAGGGTCCTACCAGCGTATTTGACCACAATAGGTAATTTGGGGAGAGCTGGAAGTCCTGAGACAATCATGTCAGTCAGTGCAAAGTTAATTTTCACCTTGTCCCATAGTTTGCTGATCAAGTCTGTGGTGATTACCTGGTTTGCACTTGCAGTGAATGTTTTGTTTGTGGCCATCTGCCCAGAGACTGTTTGCTTGAACATAGTAGCCCCATGTTTTGCCAAGCAGGTGGCAATGCTGGGTGGAACTGCCAAAAAAGTTGCTTGCATATTGGCATGTGCATTGTACATGAGGTTGGGTGCTGGGTTGGGCCCCATTATCCCAACGCAGTGTTTGCATTTCCCTTATTTTTCAAGGAGCAGTTGCAAGCAGCATGGCTGTATTGATAGCAGGAGTAACATTGGCCACCTTGGTTGTAGTCTTTGCTCTGCTGCTGCTGGTAGCATTGCGCATTGGTGTGTCCTCTGTAGGTTCATCCATCTTGCAGTGAGCCAGATTGCATTTGCCATGTGTGGTGTGCAGCGTGTCCAGTCAGCCAACTGCCAGTCAATTCATGGTTGCGCACCATCAGCTAGCTGGCAACCACTGGTCCCTGCCAGCCTGGGCAGTAGTCAGTCTGCTGAATCCCCAGCCCACCAAACCACAGTCTGGTCACCCAATTGTTGGGGCACCCAGAGGCCCCTTACAATCCCCGGTCAGTTGAAT
This sequence comes from Notodromas monacha, assembly GCA_905338405.1. Classification (NCBI taxonomy): domain Eukaryota; kingdom Metazoa; phylum Arthropoda; class Ostracoda; order Podocopida; family Cyprididae; genus Notodromas; species Notodromas monacha. The sequence goes on from CAJPEX010001836.1 coordinate 12,883, forward strand.
CTTGGCTCTAAAATCCTGATTTCCCAGTGCATAGGAGATCAAGTAATTATTATATTCTTTCCCAAATGGTGTCAAACAAATTTGTGAAATCCCGGGTGCTGATGGGCATAGCATTTTTTTGCACAAAATTTTGTCTGAAAGTTGAGAAAGCTGAAAAACTGTAAAGCAAAATATATTACTGAAATGTACGGTTCTGGGTGAAACATTTTTTTTACAAATATTTTGCTAAAACTTGAGAAATCAAAAAAGTTGGAGAATTGAGGATCAAATATAACATGAAAGTATTTCTTTGACATTCTTCCAAACATTGGGTCAAACAATTACTGAAATGTATGGTGCTCTGGGTACAGAATTTTTTATGGAAAATTTTGGCCAACAATTTCAAAATTGAAAAAGCTGAAAAAATGAAGAGCAAAAAATGAGAGTATTCATTTGTCATTCCATCCAACATTGGGTCGAGAAATCACTGAAATCTGGGGTGTTGGGTGCAACATTTTTTTAAATGAAATTTTGGCTAAAAATTTGAAAATGTTAAGAGCTGAAAAATTGAAGAGAAAAATAACTTGAAAGTATTTCTTTGACATTCTCTCTGCCATTGCGTGAAAACAATTTTGGGGCAATATTTTGGCTGAAAAATTTGAAAGCTGAAAAATTGAAGACCACATTCTACCTGTAAGTGAATTGAGCAAATTACATTTAATTCAGAGGCGTGTTTGTCACAAATGAAGAGGCATTTGAACAAGAACATATCACCTGTATATAAGATGACACACAGATAAATAAGTTGTGCATGAACAAGTTCTGCCAAAAAGTATTATTTGTGAATAACTGGTGGTTTTTACTGATGCCTGAAGAAATATAGAATTTTGAAAATTTTGAAACCATAGGCCATTGGAAATTTTATTTTTAATCTTGAACCTGGAAATTGATAATAAATTGTGTGGCAAATGTAAGAGAAGTTAGGCAAATAGGTTAACCTATATAGACTGAAATTTTACCCCAATTCATAGGTCACTCCTCTGTCCTCTCAAACTAGAATAGCCTTGGGCTTAGGCTTTGTTGACACTGCAAAAGGCACTATTGAATTCCAGGTCAGCTGCCATTTTTACTGTGGCCTCATCAGGTTTTAGCCAGGCAAAGCAAAGGTGCAAAAATGGCCAATATTCCGCACTAATTGACGTACCATTTTGAATGGAGTATTTCTGAAGACATCACTTTTTAAACAGCATCTGCTAAAAAAAATTGCAGGGTGATATTCAAGAGTAGGGTATTCATTGCCTCACTGCCTGCCACATTTTGTTGTTCATTGTTTGAATTATTCACCATCCAAACAACAGCATTGACAGCAGACCATGCTTTTCTTCTGACTCTGAAAATGTCCACCCTTGTATTTGAAGGAGGGTGTGAATGTGGTGGAGTGATGATGACCCTTATTTTGTCCTTCATGTGCTGTGAGTTAAAAGGGTGTTTTAGCACCTCCTTTCCAGTTGGTTCCTCACAGCACAATGTTATGCCATTCATGCAACTTTTGTCTTTACAGTAGACATGGTCATCACTTGTGACCTTGTCTTTCCACATTTGGGTTTTCACAATCTCCATGACCTGGGTGGTTAACCACCCAGGTCATTGTTTCTTGCTTTTGTGCAGCTGTTTATACTTAGAAACTCTTTCCCAGCTTTTGTTAATTGACTAATGAGGAAATGAGAAGGAATGAATAAGAACACAAATAATGATTGAAGCATGCCTTGCACTTATTTTTCATTCTGGGATAACCCAGTGATCATTGCAGGAATACAATTGATAAAGTCCTGGAATCTAAGAGGAAAAAGTTGAATCCAATTTGTGAAGGTTGAAGAAGTGTAGAACTTTAAGTTTAGCTTCTTCAATTTGAGAAGGCTAAGGTTTACCTCTAGCTGTACATCACATAATTTAAACATTTTTCAGCATAATGTACAAATTCAGCTACTCCATTTTGCTGGGGTACAGTGGCATTGGGCTTGTCTTGATGAATGCTTGTATATACATGCATGGATCTATGTTCGTCCCAGAATTTTTTTTTCAAGTACATTCCATTTTTTCTTAATTAATTTCTACCATGATATTTGTTTGAAGAACCGTGATAACAATGGTGGGGATGATTGTGGATGTTCTTCAAGGCTCTCCTTTGTTTGATGAATCTTCTACGGTTTTTGTGAATATAGAAAAAGGAAGTGCCTATAATTCCTAATGCATCATAAGATGGAAATATATTCCAAAAAATCATCATGGGAGGTGCTTTCATCATGGGATCATCATCATGGGAGATGGAAATATATTCCAAAAAATCATCATGGGAGGTGCTTTGCTTTAATTTTTAATTTGATGGTCAAAGTAACCTTCTATTGTACTACAGTCGAATTGCAGTAAAAGGTCGGGTATTGAAGAAATAACTTTACTGAGATATGAAGTGAATTCTAAAACTATTTGAGGTGAAGAGAAATTCAAAGGAACATTCAACAGAATTCCGAGGTGCTGGGGCAGTATTAATTCAGGCAAAAAGTATCTTGTTTGAATATGTAAAAGAAAATGTTGTCTATGTCTTGCTATTATTGTTTTCAAACTTTGAAAAATTAGAATGCTGAGAATATTAGGTGTGCTTAAGTGTAACATTTTTATACCTTGAAAAATGAACAATGTGAATTTTAAAAATTTTAAATTCTCATAAAAGTGATATTTTAATTTTTGTTGGAGTCACCTCCAAGCCAGAATAAGTCCAAAAATCCTGCATGGCCGGGGAAAAGGCATTTGGGGTGAAATTTTCCAAAACATTCACTATTCTTCAACACAAGTGAAGAAGACTGGTTCAAACCTACCAGTATGCCATGCAGCAGTGTAATAACGTCTGCAGTGTTATGAAGGATCCTATATATGGGTCTGGGGGAACTTTATGGACGTCCTGTAACATGTGTCTGTGGCCTAGGTGTTGAAACAAAAGTTATATGACCCCACGTCATCTAGGTCCAAGGTCAAGTGCACTGCAGCCTATCCAGTTGAGGCATAGTTCATGGTGCAACAGTTCCCAGTTTGAGTCCGGCAGCAGTCAGGAATTTTCTCAGCACAATCTATACAAGTAACTTGAAGTAATTGAATAGTACTGATTTAATTTTTCGATTAATGTATTTAATGCCTTGATTTACCCAAACTACAGGAATTGTCTGGAATAAACCAGAAGATTCCAGAATATTCAAGGATAATGTGGATTGTTTTCTCAAAATTACTAAACTTCAATTCACAGCCAATCAGGATTAACCAGTTAGACCTGGAAGAGATAGTGAAGGAGAAAATTGACCAGTTGATGCCATTTCCTGTCTTCAGACAGTATGGTGTTAGTTATCAATAGATGAAGTTGCAGTGTATTGAAAAAAATTATAAGTGTTCAACAATTGTGAATCTTTGTGATTGCATGGGGGGATACAAACTCAGGTGAAACAATAGACAAAAGACACTGCGGACGCTCTACTACTAGATGGCAGTAACAATAACAAAAGCCTATTGAAATTGGAAACATCACCTGCTGTATTCACCCTCACAGATTGATGATTAGTTTGATGAAGATTATGTGATATGGAAAAACACTGGGAATCAAATTACTGTACATCAAATTCTACAACTAACATCTTTTTGCACAATTTGTGTACTATGCTCAAAAAGGTTTTTATATTTTCCGTATCAGCAAATGCACAACTGCTTGTATTTGCAAAGATTTTTTAATTAAAATGTTTTTAATTATTCGAAATTTGATTTGGAACAATTGAAAAGCAAAAACATTTTTTGGCACAATTTCAAGAAGATTTTGCATTTAATTTGTAACTCATCTGGCTTTAGTGAATTTTGTCTTGCAGGGTTGTGTGCAATATGAAAAAAGACAGGAATTATGAAAAAGAAATGTAGAAAAGCGTTACATTTTAAATTACAAATTCAATTTAGGTGTATAATTCATGCTTTGGTGAATTTTTAAAGTTGGAAAAGCAGGAAGAAAATTGAATTTAATTTTGTCTTCTTCAAGTAGTTATAGTTAGTTTACTAGGTTAGTTTAAGTAAGTTAGTGTAGGTTTGGTTAGGTCAGGTTTGGTTTGGTTTGAAATAAAACAAGTATTGTTTTCCTACACCAATATCAACATGAAATTCCTCTTGAAAAACTTGTCCTATTCATGAAGTCACTCATTAATGATGGCATTTGTACATGGAGTCCTGAAAGTGAATTATATCCCCCTATCCGGCAGTGTATATGTGCGGTATAGTGCTGGAAGTGAGTTTGGGTAGGGTGAGAACTGCACCAAATGTCCTCCCTACTAATAAGAGGGATATCAACTTTGAGCACTCTCATTCCGAAGTGCATTAATAATAAGTGACTTTATGAATTACGCACTTTTTTTTAGCGTGCATTACATGTTGAAATTGGTGTAGAAAGACGAGGTTAGGTACTATACAGTTCCTAATTAAAATCTAAAAAAACCTTATCTAAAGTGTGTTATTTATTTGCAGTTTTTTCTGCAATATTCGCCATCTTTTATTGCCAAAGAAGTCTTCCCGAAATCTATACCCATCCCCCCCCCCCCCACTCCTCCCCCAAATGTTTGCAGTTGAAGTCATTAACTGATGGACAGTTCCTGTTGTGTCTCTGAGACAAAGCGGCGCTGACCGACGTGGCGCGAAAGAGAAAGCTCTGGATAGCTGTGATGATGGAAGGGGGCATTACAAGGGTTGCCCTTGCGTTTCCCTAGGAGAAATTATCGCAACCTTGAATTAGTTGAGGAAAGTTTACTTCGCCTGAGCTCATGAAATTATTTGGCATGGGATGGTTAGAATGTTAACGCATCTGTCGATTCATTCCTGGGTCCTGTGGATGATTCTGATGCATATTCTGTTCTAGAGGAATGTTCGATCCTTCAACGTCAATCTGTCCTGTTTTCAGCAATTTCAGATTGTGGTGAGTCAGTTGTCAAAGATTTTGATGGAACTGAACAACCCTTTGACGGCTGATTTTATTGCAGTGGAGAAATGTGCCCTCGTCGACTTTTATACTGTGGATAACTTCATGTTTCTTCAGGCCGTGGAACAATGAGAACTGGGGAAAAGTTGGATATAATTCCAGCAACTCTCAAATCCATCACTCCCGTTGATACAATGCCTGAGTATCGTGACAAATGGTTGACCAATGAGGTATTCAAGGTTAATTACGGGAAATACGGCGTTCAGTACTAATCATGCTCTTTTATCGCTTACTAGGAAATTGCGAGTATTCTGCTGGGTGTAGAGAAGCACCCAGAATGGCAGTCAGAGCATGTGATCATTCGGTAATAGTCAAATGATTTTCTGTACTTCGTGTTGGATGAATTCAGATTTGTTTGTCAATAGGCCAAGGAGCGGGTCAATAATATTATACAGTCGGAATAGTAAATATCGTCAGGATGGATACGTTTGGAAGAAGCGAAGAGATGGAAAAACTACCCGTGAGGATCACATGAAATTGAAAGTCAATAGTGTTGAGGTGAGTTCGAGGGGCTCCCATGTTATTTCAGTTTTGAGTTGCTCCAAGAAGTAATTGTCCGTGAAAACAAATTTCAGTGCATCTACGGCTGCTACGTGCATTCTGCCATCCTTTCATCGTTTCATCGCCGGTCCTACTGGCTTTTGGAGGTGAGTTCATGGGTACTTTCGATTGCGCAGGATGTTGATTTAATTTTCAAAATTACTCTCAAGAATCCGGACATCGTTTTGGTCCACTATTTGAATGTTCCCGAACGAAGTGCGAATGACGAAGGAAATGTTGGATTCAATTCGAGGGAATCGTGGAGCTGTTCCAAAGAAGAAGCTGCTGCACAAATCCAGTGCATGCGTATGTCCGCCGCATGGAAATTTTCTGATCAGTACGTTTAAAGGCAGTGTTTTCGCTTTTAGTTTCAAATGGACACGGTTTTGGATTCCGGTTCATCAGCGGTTCATCAGCTTCCACGCTTCCTAATCCGCAAGGGAGTATAAACGATGTTTCAACTTTGAAGAAAACCAAAGAAGGAATTCAGGAATCATCTAAAGTTTCCCTATCTGGCCAAGTATGGGTTTCCCAAGTTTATTCGTGATAAAAATTGTAAACTACAGCAATCTGTTGCATTTTCAGAAGGAGCGAAAACTTCTTCCTACCACTTCAAAACCATCTTCCACTAATAGTAGCCCGCACAACGGTGTTCTGCTTCCATCCTCAAGTTTTGTGATCTTGAAAAGTGTAGTACCTGTGATACCAGCGGCACCTGTGTCCTGTCCTGATCCAAAGTTACGAGAGATTGCTGAGAAGCATTTGGACCAGAACCTTTCTCCATCTCCCCCATCTTCTTCTTCAATCAGCTCTGTCTTTCCAGACATTGATACGGCGTTTCTTCCAAACTTATGGCCTCGTGAGTGAAGAGGAGTGTTATTTATGTGATTTAATCGTTGTCTTCATGGAAGAAAATACCGTTACTGGAGCCGCACATTTTGGGCATTTTTCTATTGAAAAAAAGGGCTTCTTTTTCTTCCGAACTGAACATCTAGTATTTTTAGGTTCAGATCAAGATAGTAGCTGCGAAGACTCCGTATACCAAGATCCAATGGAAGATTTCTCGGGTTTGGAAGAGATGCTCAATGGAGGAAAGTCCAATGATGAGTTAATCGGCGACCGCTCCTTTGTTCCGTTATGCGAGGATACGGTTCAGAATATCCCCGAAATTCCCAGGAGGCTTCTCAGCCAGACCGGGGAAAACTTGCCCAAAATTGATTACAGAGAGGGCACAGCAAAAATAACCGACTACTCTCCTGAAGTCGCGCCCTGCTCGGTTAGATTTTTGAGTTGACGGTTGCAAGATTTGACAAAATTTGTTAATTTTTATTTCAGGGTGGGACAAAAATACTCGTCACTGGTCCTTGGTATTCTGCGACTTGCCCGTATTCTGTTCATTTCGGGAGTGTATCTGTACCTGCCGCACTGGTTCAAAGTGGCGTACTGAGATGTTTCACTCCAAGTAAGATAACGTGACACTTATATTATTTCATATACTTGAGAGGAGCTCTACTTGAACTAAAATGCCTTAATCTTTAGAACATGCCTCTGGGAAGGTGGACGTACGAGTGGCTTGTGAGGGGTATATAATCTCAAATGTGGTACCGTTCACTTTTTCTGAAACTGGATGCACTTTTGATCACCATCAAGAACGTTTTGGCGAACCGCTAAGCTCTGCAGATTTGTCTCCCATGAAACACAGTCTGATCGGAAAACTGGAGAAGCTCGAAATGTTCTTAGAACCTAGAGACAAACAATGCGGCTCTATAACGGAAAAAGCCTTGATCAGTATGTGTCACGGTATGATGAACCGGTCATGGAAGCATAGTGGTGATGACATGGAAAATACGGGCTCATCTGTACTGCATCTCGCTGCCTGTCTTGGATATACACGGTGATCTTTTTTATCGAATTGTATTAAGGTCAATGATGAGGAGTCAACTTTTTTTGCTTTTCCAAATGATCAAATATGGTCTGTTCGTTTGTATAATCATGTAAAGATTGGCGTGCACACTTCTTCACTGGAGAGCGGAAAGACCAAACAAATTTTTGAATGCTGAAGTGGACGAAATGTCTTGCGACTTCTCAGGAAGTACTCCTCTGGTAAGGTTTATTTTATTCGTATGCATTTATTACTGATGAAAATCGCTGAATTTCTGTGCTGGATTGAAGAACACATGCAAGAGTTCCAAATGGTTTTACCTTTTTTTTCTGTAGATGCGGGCGTGTGAGTTTGGCCGAGAGGAGCTGGCAGTTACGCTTTACAAACTCAACCGAGCTGCCCTAGAAATTGTAAGACCTACGGATGGAGCCTCGCCAATCGAAGCTGCGTTGAAAGCCGGGCACAAAAAAATCGCAGAAACGATCAGGCAGCTGGAGAAACAACGTGAAGCTTCGCAGAGATCGGAGAATCCGGATGGAATCCATCCTGAATTTTTCCAACCATCTGAACCATGCAGTTTGCGGCGGAGACAGTGGAGCTTGGATTTGCCGTCGGAATCGGGACCCGTGATGATGTGCAAACGGCCCTCAGTTGATTCTGGGGTTTATTTTCGTGATTGGGGTTGGAGGCAGCCAGCTATTAAAGGAAATCGAGTGTGTGCTGCTAGAGAATTCAGGCAAGATTGTTAACTTCATCTATTTGCTGTTTTTCTGAATGTGTAATCATTGTTACACTGTAGTATCACTACTCTCTAAAAAAAAAAAAAAACCTTAGTTATTGGGCTGGAATTCTGAAAAAGAAAACTTAACCTCACACATAAGACAGCACATACGAATACGAAGAACGGCCCCCTCTGTTCTGACTCCCCCAAATGACACAATTTTATTTAATCTCTAAAAATCCCATTTTCCCCTTGACTAATTCCAGCAGATCAAGATGCAATCAAGTGAAGAATATAACGAACAAGCATCAATACTGCATAATTGAAATTTTTTGTTACAGAGTGCCCCACAAATATCATGAATGTGACACAGTTTCGAGATATTGTAACTCTTAATCCGAAGAAATTTTCAAGATGCTGTCATTATGTTACTCCTAATTCAGAATTATTCAACTGAAGAATTGAAAAGAACCAAAACCGGTTATTCGTTTGTGCTGTAGGCGTGCGCATTGATAGAACCCAAATGCTTGTATAGATGCAAAACTTTGCAATCCACTGCTTTTGTACCACAAATCCTCATAGAAAATTTTCTTTATAGGAGGGCCAGTATAGGAGTAAACACGCTATTCATCCATTTTTTTTTTGCGAGTATTAATTCGACTTGATTAATACTCGTGCGTTCGACTTGTGTATTAATCATTGAAAATGTTTCCTTGCAGACATGATCGAAGTTTTTCCTTACCTGCAACGGATTCATGGTGTTCGTGCCACTGCTCTTGTAACTGCAATTCCTCCAAGGAATATCAACATCGAGACAGTCCACCAGCATCTCCATTCAGTTCCTTTCTAGCGGACACGGATTTTGCAAGCGATGAGGAGCCTGATGCTAAATTATGTGCTATGGGTATGTAATAATTTTTGGTATCCGTAAGATGATTGAAGGAAGTACTGTTTCTGGTTTTTTTTTTTTTTTTTTTTGTACTGAAGATCCTCAAATTTGCTCTAATGATCCCATCCCAAGAAGTTTTTTACGCCAACATCGGGGAAGTTTCAGCAACTGCGATCTTTCATCAATCGGAAGCATAAGTGGTGAACATCAAGAGAAAGTTTATCAACTTGCTGAGCAAATTATAGCCGCGTTGCCAGAAAGAATAAAAGTGAGTCGTTCACTTCTGGGCCTTCTTTTCTATATTTTATGGACCGTTCTTACATGAAGTTATCTGGATTGTTACGACTGAACTTTTTCAAATTTTCGTCCTTTGAAAGTGTCGAGTGATTAATGGTATGCACATCATTTTTTTCTTCTGAACATAAGGTGCAGGAAGATCGAATGGATACCTCTAACTTCTCCAGTCTTCGCAAGTCTAGCAGCGTAATTTTGAATGAACTCCAATTCAGGTTTGTATCGTGGCCGACTTTTTTCTATGTTAGTCGGGAATGACATGTATTTTTTTTGTTCATTTTCAGATGTTGCGATAGAAGTATGGGTTCGTCTTGTTCATCGCCTCAATCAGTAGCCATGAACAGCCCTGGAGGAAGAAGTACCGGGTCCCCGTTGAGGCCCGGCTCATCCTGCTTGTCTACTGCATCTGGCTCTCCGACCACCGCAGATTTCTTGGAATTCTTCCGCGGATCATCGTGTGAAAGAGATTTCTCTCGGTTAACCCTTTCGGATCATGAACAGCGAGAGTTGTACGCTGCGGTTTGCGTGATTCAAAAGGCCTACCGTTCTTACAAAGGGCGGGTGAAAAAGCAAGAAGAACAGGAACGAGAAAGGACAGCCGCAATCGTGATTCAAAATTTCTATCGTCGCTATAAACAAGTGAGGTTATTTCTATTGAGCAGAATTATCACTTTCAAAAATCAAAATGCGTCGTTGTTGGAAATTTTAAATGAGAGGTTTTTCAGAGGGTCAAGTTTATGACTTTAAAAACGTGTGATTATATATTTTTTTCAGTATGCTCAGCATAAGCAAGCCACGCGCGCTGCCAGAGTCATTCAAAACAAATTTCGAAATTACTGTAAATGGAAACATTGCGACGAAGGTGTGAAAGAACAATTGAGAAATGGACATATTCAGAACAATGACGTTTTGAAAACGGCAAGTGACGACGACATCTTTTGCGGTGGCAGAAGCTTTCTTCGATGTGGAAGCAGAGAAGGAACGCCCTCCAGCCTGAAGCAAGTGCCAAATTTGAATGTTACGTTTTGTCTCGTTTATTTTTTAAATTCTCAATTTAGGAGAACTATATCTCAAAGGAGGCAGCACCAGGCGGCGAGAAAAATTCAGCAGTTCATGCGACAGTCGCGGAATAAGTGAGTAAACGCCAGGGTTTGCCATGTACTGAAAGGTCATTCTGTGTTGCTTCCTTAAATGCTGCTTGTTTAATGGAAGTACTTGGTTAATGATGCACGCAGACGGGGTAAGAACGTTTCGCTGAGATTATTTTGCGTCAATGAAACTGCTTTGACGAAGAGATGATTTTTTGCAGATTACAGAGAGAACGTGCTATGCAAGCTACAGACCCTGGAATTGCCCGATTGGAAACGCTCAATCAGCAGCCAATGGGCCAGTGTTGCCAAAAGGAGCAGCAGAACTTTCAGTATCAATCCCTGGGCCTTCCCAGACATCCTCAGTGACAGTCGGGCACATTCAGCTAGTGGTTCTTTGAACACACTCTTACAGCCGACTGCCCTGTAATCCTTTTTTTTTTTTTTACGAATATTATTATCCCCGATATTTATGAAATTTGCCTCAATCAGGCTGCATAGTGTCTTGTCATTACTACTTACCAGTTTGGAAGAGATTTTTACTTCAGAGCGGTTGGATCTGAAAAATTTTCTTGTACTACTGCTACTCAGTTTTCTGGTTGTGACGAGATTTTGCAAGCACTAATGAACGGGTTGTGTGTTTCCAACTGAGACACATACATTCGTAGACTTCAAGGGAATCCTACAGTTTCGTATTGTGATATTAATAGGCACAGATTTTTGTTTTACAACTCGCTTCAAAATCCGTTGGTGCGACGCTAAGATTTACTTGGTCATTTTGTCGAATACTCATCGTTCTCTCGAAAAGATTGAGCTTCACTCGTCGACACCGAGTTGATTTCGGGAATTTGTATGCCTGGAAAGGGATTTAAAAATTTGGGATTGCATTGCAAAATGGTGTAAAATGTTGCTTGCCTGTGATACATTTATCGGATGAACCGAACGTTGCAGTATCCCGCGAAAAATGTTTCTTATCAAAGATCCCAAAATATGCGGGATCCGTGAGATGGAATTTGCATGTTTTTTTTTTTTTTTTCATGTTCCACCATTGAACGAAACCTTGTGACCTGAAATTTAGGCTTTAGATTATCCCCATTGTTTCGGAACAAGAGAACCGCATACCACTTTAGTCCGGTGTGTTCTTGAAGTTTTTGGTTGTCGGGGCAGCTTTGATTGTTACATCCCTGTGGGTTGTACTTGGTCTTGGATTGTTCCTTCGTCATTTTTCAAAATATTGTGAGCTTTACATTTCTTGGGGTATGATCATGGATATGTGCATGCCTAACTCATCCCATCCATGACATGTTTATCTTGGGATGCTCCCTTTCATGTCCTATCTCGTGGAATACACTTGGGATCATCAAAGTTTTTTGTTTTTTAATGGAAACGTGTGACCTGTTCTAAAATACTAGCAAAAAAAAATCCTATTCGCAGGTAGAATGTGTGATACTTCGAAGTGGTGTGTTGAATATGGTGCGCTTTATTTGGAACAGTGCGCGTTCGTGAAAATGGGGACAGGATGATTCTGTGGATTGCGCCAATCAATGTGTGTGGAGTACGACTAACGGGTTGCACAGTTTGAATGGTTACAGGAATCTGTGATCGTCATCCCTTGGGATTGGTGTAACTTCATCACAAAATGTGAGTAAGAAGTAAAACTCTGCCGCTGTCTCCTCGAGAACTTTTTTGAAATGAATTTCAGATGATTCCTTTGAAGAAATGGAGAAGAAAATACCTGGCTAATTTTTGAAAGAAGTCATCACTTTCTTTTGCCCAGGCTGGCCCAGGAAAAATGCCCATGTGGGTTCAAGAATCAACATTGGCGCAATATGCCACTGCTCAGTTAGAAACTAGGAAGGGGGAAGAAGTCAAATGATACGATATGTAGAATACAGCAAGGCCAACAAAAATCAGTCTGATTACAACGGAACCCGCGATGGATGCCATCATTAAGTTCATTGTGGAAGATCCTGGATAGTTTGAGGATGCTCGGGAGGCTTTTTCTCAACCAGTGCCATCCTCTGCCTTCTCTAAAGTATAGGCGATGATTCCAGTGCAAGTACTCCCACTGCATGGCCTCTGTCAGTACTTGAAGTGGTTAGCCAGTTTGCTTACATTACAGATGCAAACACTACAATTTGTTTTCTGATGGATACACTGCCAGTGTAACAACACCTTCTGTGGTAATACAAGCATTTGTGAAGGGAGTTGGTAGCCTTCAGGGTACCTGGCTCACTGGTTTTGGGCATCTGTTGTTTCTGTCAATACTAGCAGAAGGTGCGTTGCTTCAACAGGAAAAGTGGAAAACCGTTCTTGTTCTGGTGGTTGACTTTTTCTAATGCATGGATTTTGTGGATAATTTGTGTAAAACTAGAATAGAGAGCTCGTGGATCCTAGTGTTCGTGCAGAGTTAGGATCTTGTATAGCGGATGATCAGATGTCAGTCACTAGTGGTTCTCATGGAGAGGCTATCAAAATGACGAACCCACCTTGTTCATTTGTTACTATCAAACCCATAACCCAAGCAGTATAATTAAGATGTGAGTTCCTTTGCCTGGGTTAGTGCTTGCTTTGATTGCAGTTACTTACAATTTTCTTCCAGTTATCACTCCAATTCAGATTCTGGGACCAGCCACTGGAAATGAAACAGTATTTTTGGAGGGTGATCCCCGAAAAATTCTGGAATTGTATCTTCTGTTACCACATTCAATATTTCCTTCCGATCTGAACTGCCTTTTTAGACCTTGTGCTGTGCAATATAGTAGAGTACACCAACACGGAAGCATTAAAGGTTCTCTTGGAAATTGGACATGAACCAGTTTTCCAGCTGGTTCTTGAGAATTGAGGTTGCTCCTCTCACCCTAGAGGTCAGGCTAACCAGCGTCTTGAACCTGCTTTTTGCTATCCAAGCTCTGGAGAAAGTATAAGAAGTTACATTATCCTACGGTTAGTATAAAGAACGCTTAACTGTTACATTTTGCTAACTATTCCTTTTACGATGCAGCACTACAAAGTGACATACCGTATACCTGTGAATATCCTTAGATGTCGCTATGCATCCTCTGTTTTCGTGAGGATCTGTTGGGAATGGTTTTGAGTAAATTGTGGTTGGGCAGCCCGCGGCTGGCTAGGGTTTGGCATTGAACGATTTGCCTTTACCGTACAGTATGTGGATGTTGAAAATCTGCATTTGTCTCACTTTTTAGGAAGAAACGAAAGTTAATGGATGATTCTCATATCTTTGACGTGTCGCCAAGTAATTAGTGATCAGTGATGCGTCGATTGGCAGTTAGTGCGTGACTTCCGTTGGGGCTGAGAGAGATCCTCGGTGTTGAGTGCCGAAGCAGCGGCTGTAGTAAGGCCAACCCTGCGAAATAAGCTCGTCACAATGATCTACATATTTCACGTTGATCGAGGAGTGATGTTGAAATTCGAAGTCAGCATTGCGCTCGGATCGTGAGTTTCATGTTCGCGACCGAAAGTTCGGCTCCGGTTTGATTCAGTGTATTTTTTTATAGTGTCGAAAATTTGAAGAAGGTCATCAGCAGCACTATTAGAATACCGCCAGAGTTTCAGATTCTGATGTTGAGCGGAGGAACTGTTTTGATGGACAGTGACAAGGTCTGTTCTCACAACGGTGGTACCGATACTTGTCCATTCTTCTTGTTCAGCAAACCGAAGCGTGAACAGAATTGTTGGATTGATTGGAGAGTTGATTCGCCGCTCTCTTCGAGCTTGGAAATTTCTGAAGGTAAGTACTGACCTTGCGATTGTTGAATGGATTGGGGAACTCGGTAAATTAGGCTTCTCATGCAGAAAGAATTTTGGAATCCATTAAGCAAAGCAGAAACCTTGCCCCAACATTTGATGCAATCCGAACTCGAACCACGCTCGCACAAAAACTTTACGAAAGCGCAGTGAAAAGAACCAAGCTCTGCTGTGACCTCGTGCATGCTCAGCATTTACAGCAACAAGGTTTGTGCTGATCCTTGTTCCTTGGGAAAAGACATTCTCTTAATTTTTTCTCTGATGTTTAGGTTGGGCTACTGCAGTAGCTAATCTCGAGGATGTCGTCTCACGTTTTGAAGTGTCGTGGAAAACTTTGAAAGAACGATACGACGAATACTTGAACAAGCGAGAATTCTACATCAAATTGGTCGAGATGTTAGTTGGTAAAAATCTTGTTCAAAGTTTGACATTCAATTGATCTTGCCTTTTAATGTATCCAGGAATCTTCCCGGCGATCTTGAGAATTTGAGCAAGATTCCAATTTTGAGCTGTCTTCTGGAGTATGATGAGTGTGGCAATCCGGATCAGCCGAAATCTCTTTTTGAATGGATTGGATCGCAGAGATTAGAAGACTTCGCCACTCAGATAGTGGCTAGTTTGAAAGCGGTACTGAATCTTATTGATTTTCAACGCATTCCTGGAGAAAATCTGTTTTGCTCCGTTTCAGATGGATGAAAACAAACTTTCAGAAATGGAAAAAGAAGTTGATACAACTGTGACCCAGGCAAGTCAGAAGAAGTTTTTGGAGATCCAGGGATTGAGCAAGCGACTTTCATCACTGGACAGCATTCTAGAGGAGGCTAAGCAATTGGAGCGACTTCAGAAGGACATTGCTCAGGTAATGGGAAAAATTCCCGCTCGTGTGGCTTTGTATGGTGTGAAGATTTCCTCTTTCTTCACAGTCTCTGCACCAGAATCAAACCCGGATCAATATGTTGAATGACCGGGACGTGTTACCGGACCTTTGTGAGAGCCACAAGAATCACCTTAATGACATGATACGGTGCAACGAACAGCTGAAATCTTACTTACAACGCATCAGTAAAGCGAAGGATGAACTTTCCGCATCCATATGTGGTCGACTACGCTGGGTTGTTCTTGTCCACCAACGCATTTTCGACGCCGACAATCGAGTAAAGATGTATATGGAAAGTCTAAAGCGGTTATCCACTGGATTGAGCTTTGCCGAAATGATACATCTCTGTCCAGAGCTGTACCTGAACAGCGTGATGGAAGTTGCCCGTCGACGTGCATTTTCAGATGCGTACGCTGCCTGGAGTTCTGAAGTTGCCACTCGAGCGCAAGAGTTGTATGAAGAAGAAGTTACTTTTCGTGAAGGTCTCAACAATCAGTTGCGATCGCATTTTCTGCTGCAATTGTTCCCAGGAATGAATGAACTCCCGCCAGATTTTGCCACCAAAGCACCCGACCTCTTTGATCAGTCGCTCCCAAACGTCACGTTGGCTGAGCTGGATTTTCTGAGAGATGCTTTAGGTTCTGAGAATGACTGGCGTTTGCCTGAAAACATCTCCGTTACCTTACCGCGCCTCGAGTTGCAAGTTGTGAAACTCTTCCCACAAGAAGCGCCGATTGACGCGAATCTGGATTCTGGCAATGTGTTTCAAAACGCAGTAATGCCGTCGGTTAATCCGCAGGAGGATAAATCTAGTGACTTTTTTGAGAGGAAGCCTTCAGTGGAAATGTACGCATCTGCATTCGAGGGCTCTACTGATGGTACACGAGATGACGCAGAATCCTTGGACTCCAGAACTGTTGGAGGAGATGTTGATGACGAAGTTTTCCGAACAGCGAGCGAAGGCGAAGAAACTGGAGAGTCGGCTTTCAGTGAAAGCATGACAACGTTGAAAGCTAGTGAATCTGGTTGTTCACCTGCAGCTTGTGCATCGGAAGCTACCTCTACAGACGCCCCAGATATCGCCGAGGGTCGCGTTTCCGAAAGCAAAGAAATGCTAGGCTTGCGCACAACTCAACTTGCAAACTTGAGAAGTGCTTTGAGAACTGTTTCACAAGAGATGCAGTTGTTGAAGGATTGCCGTGACAGCCTTGCGCAGGAGTTTGAAACTTATTGCAACGACTTGACCGTTTATTGGGGGGAGCTGAATCAAAATCTTGAGAAAGCTCATTCTGTGATGAAGACCAATGATAAAGAAAGGGAAGCAACGGTTCAGCAGCATGTTGAAGAAGCAGCGCAAGCGTTGAATGCAAAACATGCATTGGAATTGTTCAGTCTTCGACAAGAATTGCGAATCATTCAGGAAAGTGCGCAGCATAACAATGGATCATTACAGATGCAATGCAAAGAGTTGAAAATGCTGCTCGAGCAGCAGCAACAGGACTGGGATCAAGAAAAACGTCGTCTTGTTGATGAGAAGGTTACGGAGTTGGAAGCACTGAAACAGACCCTGACCCTGGAGATGGAAGTTGAGCTTGAAAACGTTAGAGAGTCCATTGGAAGACGGCAGAACATTGAAATTGAAGGCATGGAACAGGTGTGCATTATGCATGCTTATTGAAGAGCGGTCTCGTCATGATGTAGAAATTTATTGTTTTCTCAGGATTTGCTGAACTCTAGAACAGAGATAAATCGGACAGTGGAGGAGAGAAAAGCTTTGGAAGATCTCGTCGACCGGCTTCGGGACGAGTTGGAGGTCAGATGCAAGGAAATCAATGACCTGCGTTCCAGACTTCAGCACGAGAAGGAAGACCGGCAGCAGGAAACACTGAAGCACAAAATTGAAATAGAGGGTGAATTTGGTTTCTTTGTTGATTTTCTATTAAATTTTTGTTGGGATCATGGGTAAAATATCCGTCATTTATGGGTAATTGAGCTCTGGATTAAAAAAAAAAAAACTACTGGATATTTTGGAAAAATCTGTAAAATACTGTAAATCACATTTTGGAGCGCAAAGTTGCTTGAGGAGCGGTCCCGGAAAAGATACTGCGCTCTTCCTTGAACAATTTTTTTCCTTGCATCACGAATCTTTAAGAATCATATAGATTTTTTAAATGTTGGTGTCGAAATGCGTTAGCGTCGGAATTTTGTGACGCAGGATAGCTACTAATATAGCATTCGTCAGGTATTATTCTTCTCTTCGTTGATTTTCTTGAAAGTTTGTTGCGTAAGATTTAAGATTGTTTACGTGATCGCTTCTCTTGGAACCGAAACAGATCTCTTCGTTAATCTGATCAGATTTTCCGATTGCATTGCGTGCAGGGTTGAGATCCCGTTACAAAATGATGACTTCATCAAGCATATCACATTCCCCACCATCATCTCTGTACCTGACCGAATCCGTCGTCTCACAGTCACCGGTTCATGTCACACGTTCCCGTGTTCTGAAGGATGTTGAAGTCATGACAGATGCAGTTCTTTCTGAAAGCAGGTACTGTTTTGCAAAACAATAACCTTACCTGAATCTTATCTATGATTGTGTTGTACACTGTATGAGCGCTCCAAAGAACCATATTCTTTCATTTCCTGATTCCGTTAACTAGGTGCGTTATTTGCCTTTTTTAGTGGGAGGATGGTTCGTTCTGCTTTTGAATCCGACGAATGCGCTCAAGAGCAGAGCATCGAACGTCAAAAACGCTTTGGCGGACTATCGCAGGATTTCACGGGATTTGACCTTGGTGCATCGGCTATGTCTATTGCGACGTATAAGTGAGTTAACTTCAATGTATGAGGCTTGAAGCTTATAGGAGTACCGCTGAGGTTAAAACGGCGAAGATTGTGATTGCGAATGGATTTCATTCAAGTCCCAATACTGGTTATGAAAGTTCCATGCATTTAGACCCATGCGTGTTAATTTTTTGTCCGCCTCTCCCAGTTCTCTAAATTTTCAACTCGTTATTGTTTCATTTTCAGTCCGATTGATGAAGTTCCAGTGAGTGATGCGGAGCTGGTCAGGTTGAATTGCGCTCTGAAACGAGAAAACTCCTCTCTGCGGGAGCAACTTGTAAGTACAGTATAGTAAAAGGATCAAGTTCATTATGACAAACGAGAATAAAATGACTGAAATTTTCTGTTGCAGTTGTCGATGCCAAAGAAATCCTCATCACTTCAAGGAAAGCTGACAACCAACAGGTTAGCCACAATGATTATTTTGTAATCGTGGACAAACTGACGCAGAGTACGTTTAGCCGTCAAGTGTTCAATTGTTGCATTGCAGCGTGATCTGGTGCAGAGAAAAAGTGAACGCGTCAATTCAAGGCTCGCGCATGAGTTTTTTACTTCATTTTGTCCTATATAGTTGCAATATTGGGGATGTGGTACTCGTACGATGGGATCCGTCCAATCTCAGATACACGATTCATCAGGATGGACCTTCGAACTATTTCCTACACCTAGATTCCGTTCGAGATCTCGGACTTCCGTGTGGTAAGATGGCGCGGAACCGATAAAATTGCATGCGGCTGGTCTGTGTCAGTAGGGTGTAGGGTTGGTATCGGTTGCCCAAGTGTCCCCGTTTTCCAGCTCTTTTTTTTCCATTACTTGAGCGATGGATGCGGTATTATTTCTGTCTTTGGATCAGTTTCCGTAGCGGTGCATGCTCTTGCTTGATTTTTTTTAAATTGTCCTGGCTGTCGTAATTGTTACTAAGATGAGGAATTTTTTTCAGGTGAGGATGAAGCGAACTGCTGTCGTTCTTTGTTTATGGTGGCTGAAGTGGTCAATCGTGAGACATGTTTGGCAAAAAAGGTGAGTTTCTTCTGTATTGTAAGATAATCTGGATCCTCTTTTTTGGCCCAACGGTAAATAAAGATACAGTATGTGATCGTTGATAGCATTTTTTTCTGAAATCTTCTAGTATTGGTTATCTACTGAAGTTTTTTGGTCGGTCCGCGCGAAATTTTCTTAGGCACAAAAAATGTATCCAAGGTAGTAATGAAGTATGTTCTCTTTATCTAAAATTTTGAAAAGAGAATGTCAGTTGAAATTATATGATGAAAAATAAAATTTGGCTTTTCTCCTATTGACACTTCCAACAAGTGTACTGAAACTTATTACAGGTATTTCCAGGATTCATTCTGAGAAACCTTGCTTGAAGCCTGGCTTTCTAATTTTTTGAAGACATTGCACTACAGTTGCTTCATGGGTTCTTGAATTATATTTTGCTTGAAAATTTAGGATTTCAGACCTTATGGCAGGTATTAAAAGATTTCTGAAGGTCCGTAAAAAATATTTATGGAAATTTGCTGGTCCGTGGGCTCAAAAAGGTTGGGAGCACTAGGTTAGCACATTATTCAACCTTTAAATCCTTGATCATTGCGTTTAATTCACCGTGTGTTATTCATCAAATTCAAAGGCGGGAAATCGCTATAACCTACCACAAGGATACAAGTTCACACGAGTTCAAGTGAAAGCGTGGCCGAAGTCAATCCCTCAATTTGGGAAGCTGCATTCGTGAAGACATGTGTGTAACCTTCTTTTTTTTTTGACAAACCGTTTAGAATGCATCTCAAGTCTTTCAGTTGAAGCGTGAATGTAGGGAATTTTTGATAATGAAATCAGTGCTGTGGTAAAATTGTGGGATTTTGGAAAACCCCGGCATCCAAGGAGTCATGGGATTTTTTTTTATCGTACTGCTCGCTACCTGGCTAAGCATAATTTTTATTATGACGCATCAGGTTACTCCAAGATGACCATCATTTTTTTATTTCTTTTTTTTTTATGCGTGCGTCGACATTCTTGGTCCGAAAATTATTCTTTCATCTTGTGTCATAATGGAACTGTGATGGAAATTGGCTGGGATGAATCGGTAGTTTTCTCAACGCTCAACTGAGAAGACATGAAGCTTGACTGGCTCACGCCTGTGTTTTTTTTTTTTTTTTTCTTTTAACTCTCGGTTGGGCTCTTGTTCAGACGCGAACACAGCTCATCGTCATTCAGATTTGGAATTCATAATTTTCCAAAGGATCAGAATCACGTTTTTGAGGCACTCGTACATTACATCTAAAATCTGGGAAATAGTACTAAAGGATTTTTCCTTTCAAATCGGGCAGTGTGGAGTGGCGTGTGTGTACGATGTAATGTTTAGGACTCCTGTGACTTCGCAATCAAGGATACAAAGGAAGGAAGCGGTGATTGACGGAGTGTCTTGACCCTTGAGCATTCGTAATATTTCCACTAGTGTGATCTTTACTTTTCCACTGCAGTTTTGCGCGACAGCGTGATGCTCGCCTTTTTTTTTATTGTTCGGGATGACTGCTTTTGTGATGAATTTACCAGAAAGAATGGCCTTTCCTTTTGTACCTTGATTTTTAAATTTTTTTCGACGATTGAATAGAACTGGAGGCATTTCGTTATCGGCGACCTGGCGGCTTTGACGAGACAATTCGCCGATTCCGCGTTCCAATTTGTACTTATCGCGTTCTTGCTCGAAAAATCTATTGTGATGACTTCTGTCCTGACCAATGTTATGAATTCGCTATCGTTCCTCACGTAATGCGGGTATTGTAGGCTCGGGATCGGCTTACCTCGATGGGGAGGCCTGCTGTTTCAAGTTCGGCCAGTGACAGACTGCGGCTTTTCTCTCTTTCTGTGCCAATATTTGTGCGTCGAGTCTCCGGCGGCAATTTGCGTGTCGTCATTTTCCACTGGTAGATATGCGTTATTATTTTTTTGTTGAACGGAAAGCTTGCGTCGAAATTAACTGTTTCTTGCGCAGATGGCTGAGGGTTTCTTTCGGCGACATGACTTAATACCCTCGGGTAATTATTACTTCATTGCTCTCGGAATGATATGAGTTGGTTTTCTGCGGGGTTCTACGCCCATACAGTGTTGAGCTGGGAAAGGATCGTTCCGGTATTTTAAGTCGGAAAATGTTCCATCCAAGTGCGATTCCACCGTGACATCATCCGACACACGTGATTTGATTGATGAGAGATGAAAATGCTCCGATGATTTTTTTTAGTTAAAAATTAAGTTGGGGCTTGCCGTGTAAGTCTGATGATAGTATGCGGCGGATGATTCGTAAGTCAATTATTTCATCGATAACGGTGATCATAACGTGGTCCAGTTTCGGAGTCAATCGAAAGAACGGGTGCAGCGAATTTTCGGCGCTACTCTCTCATACATAGCAATTGCTCCACATCTTCTAGAAAATTGCGGAACGCGGATTTGTGCTATGATTCTTTTTTATGACTGCTGGGTGTTGAAATGAAGTGATAAACGGAAGCGTGGCGATTGTTCGGAAGTTATTGCCCCGCTGTGCCGTGATGAGTCTTTCTGTGCTGTGCTGTATATATGGAGGTACCATAATTGACAAAATGGATCACCTCTCAGATTGGATCAGGGTTTTTACTTTTAACACAGCTTATGTTGTTTTTTGGATCGTTATTCGGCGCGTCGTGATGTTCTCGTGGACTGGATGTCATGCGAGCACAGACTCGTATGAGTGAGTCATAATGATGCGTCGCCTAAATTGTCGCATGAGGGATATGCATACGACCATCTGAAAATTTTTGATGGTTAGAAGGACTCGTGAGATTTGTCTTGCATCAGAGGAAAACAAGTGTTTCCAACATTTTCCTCTTTAGGATCCTTCATTGGAATAAAGACCTGAACTTACCTGAGGCCAAATTGATGCTATGTAATGCCCTGATTATGGGTGTACTTACTCTACAACAAAATTCTCTCAATGCTGTGGACTTCCTGAAACTAAATTTAGGGAACTAGAAGTGTTATCAAAATGTTATTTGGACAATATCGTTGTAGTAAGAATCCATCGGTCAGCCAGTGGGGCAAGTGGAGAGGGAGTGATGGTCAGTACGAGTGATTTCCCAGGTATTCTAGCAGCTTTCCTTTTTCATTCAAAAAATGAAATGTAGAAAGGGACACAAAATTAGTTTATGATAGTTCACAAAATTAGATGTTGGTGGTGCTGGGGATGATCATTTGAAAAGGTTTTGGTTCAAAAAGAGGAAGCATTTGTGAAAGAAAATTTGAAAATAGAAAACAATTGTTACAATGAAGTTTGAATGACAAATATCTGCATTGAATCCTTATAAACCCTGTTTTCAACTTGGCATGCAATTTTTTTGTCTACATATATCAATTTACCCAAAAGTAAACTTACTATAATGCTTAACCTTTGGATGGTGGAGGGTTTTTCTCAGTGTGCAGCAGAGTCAGGATTTTTCCAGGGGTTGGCGCATTTCAGTTTGACCCAAGGCACCCAGATTGAGGAGGTGTGAGTCAGGAAAAATCCAGGAGGCAAATTTTCTTTTGTTTCCAAGATTTTTCCATGCAAATCCTCTGTCAGGAATGCAGGAAAAACGCCACCCAGCCAGGGATTTTTGAAAATTTTCATTGAAATTTTTCTGCAGGATTAGAAAAAAATCTTGGGACTTATTCTGGACTTGGCCCTTGGTAAAAAAGTAGGTTTTTTCAAATTCCAGTGACCAGTGGCACAAAAGTTTGCAAAAATATCCCTGCTGCACAAGGGTTTTTCTGCATTCTTCAAAGTACAGTGGTACCTCGCAGAATGAACACTTCACAAAACGAACATTCCGCAGAACAAACGTTTTTTTTTGCCGAAAATCCATTTTTTAAACCCTCGCAGTACAAACAAAGTTCGTACTACGAACAAGGGTGAATTCACACCCTTCTTTGTAGTACAAACTTTTTACTACAAACAACTTTTTTTTTGTTTGTACAGTAGTACAAAAAAATTTGTTTTCTGAAACAATTGTCTCAGAACACAGAAACTTTTCAGACTACAGACATTTCTTTGTTTTGAGACAATTGTCTCAGAACACAGACAATTGTCTCAGTAACCTAATTTAAAAAAAAAAAAAATTCTGTGTTCTGAGAATTTTTTCTGAGAACCCAGAAATTTTTCTATTTGACAATTTTCATAAAAACTTTTGTGTTCTAAAAAATTGTCTCAGATAATTGTCTCAGAAATTTTTTAGAAATTTTTCTATTTGACAATTTTCATAAAAACTTTTGTGTTCTAAAAAATTGTCTCAGATAATTGTCTCAGAAATTTTTTAGAACACAAAAATTTTTATGAAATTTGTCAAATAAAAAATTTTCTGGGTTCTCAGAAAAAATTCTAAGAACCCAGAAATTTGTTAACGAATTTCATGACAAATTTTTTAGAACATAGAAATTTTCATGAAATTTTTCACACACAAAAATTTCTGTGTTATGAGAAATTTTTCTGAGAACACACGACATTTTTTGTGACAAATTTCAAAAAACAAAAAAATTTCATGAACATTTCTGTGAAATCACAGAAATTTTCATGAACTTTGTCACACAAAAAATTTCATGAACATTTCTGTATTCACAGAAATTTCTGTGTTCTGAAAAATGTCTGTGTTGAGACAATTGTCTCAGAGCACAGCAATTATTCAGAACACAGAAATCTATGTGTTCTGAACACAGAAATTTTCATGAAATTTTTCACAAAAAAAAATTTCTGTAATCTGAGAAATTTTTCTGAGAACACAGAAATTTTTTGTGACAAATTTCATGAAAATTTGTGTTTACAGAACTTTATGTGTTCTGAAAAATGTCTGTGTTGAGACAATTGTCTCAGAACACAGCAATTACATTCAGACCACAGAAATCTATGTGTTCTGAACACAGAAATTTTCATGAAATTTTTTGCACAAAAAAATTCTGTGTTCTGAGAAATTTTTCTGAGAACACAGAATTTTTTTGTGACAAATTTCATGAAAATTTGTGTGTTCACAGAAATTTATGAGTTCTGAAAAATGTCTGTGTTGAGACAATTGTCTTAGAACACAGCAATTTTCCAGAACACCAAAATTTCTGTTTTCTGAGACAATTTTCATAAAATTTGTCACTTGAAAAAATTTGTGTTCTAAGAAAAATTTCTCAGAACACAGAAATTTTTGTGTGTGCCAATTTTCTTGACAATTTCTGTGTTTAGAACACAGAACACTGACAAATTTTTGTGTTCTGAGACAATTGTCTCAGAACACAGACTTTTTTTCATGTGACAACAGTCAAATGACTGTCATCACAGGTGACAAATTTTTTAATGCCACGAAAATTCACCTGGCATTTGTCATTTGTGAGGACAGTCATTTGACTTTCATCTCATGTGACAATGGCCAAAGTAAAGCAGTCCAAACTGTTTTTTTTTTCTTGAAAAAATTTTTTTCCCTGGCTCCGTGGAACAAATCAAACAATTTCCCATACAAGTTTATGGGAAATTGTGTTTTGCATAAAGAAGGTTTCACACTATGAATGTAGCCCTGGAACGGATTACGTTCATAGTGTGAGGTACCACTGTATACATGTTCTGAAGTAAAGAATTTAAAGCCACCATTATTCTGTCTTTATTTTTAAAAATCCTTTCCAATGTGTTCCAATTTTACCATTAAATACTGATGATAAAGATAGAAGGAAGATCTGTTGCAGATGAAAGTAAAGTAAATTGTTTTTCTTGATCTAATCTCTTTTTTGGTATGCCTCTCCCATAAACCACCACCCCTGATAAACTGCCACCCTTGTTTAACTTCAAAAATCCTGTTGCACAGACATGGGTGGTTTAATAAGGTTTGCCTGTACACTTGCTACACCACTTCCTGCATATAAGGGGTGTTTTCCCCATTCTTGAAGTCACTCATGCAGAGTGACTTCCATCTCCATCATGACACGACGTTATGGTACAACTTCCACTCAACGCAGCTCCATTCAACGCTACCTCTTCCACGCCACCCCTAGGAGTGCCAGCCTCTCATTGAGTGACTTCAACTGCAATGCTTTGGAGGTGTAAAATGTAAACAGAGACTGCAAGGGACAAATAACATACTGCACATATAAAAACACCTTTTTTAAATGAATAAAATATATGGTACTTTCCTGTTATCTCTGTACCTCATTCCTAGACCACACTATACCATCCAGACAAATCTTTAGGACAAATTCATAAACACAACAGATGTGAATTTTATTTTTCTGCATTCTGCTGAGATTATACAGTTTGTCCCGCAGCTCTGAATCTGACAAATTGTAATGTGGTCCCTGGCCCTTGTCACTCTCTGGATCAAAATACACCTTTCCCTCCCATTCGCCGCCTTTCTTGCGCTTCGATTCGCTCTGGCCCATAGTTGAAAGCTGAAGTAATTACCTATCAAATAAAAAATAATTGAATGCGAGATTCATCCATTCATACGTCGAGAACGTGATTGAGACAAATAGAAGCCGGAGAAAATCCCCTGGAAAAAAATTAAAAGGGAAGATATCTCCCTCTCTTTTTAAAAAAAAATGCACAGAATGACTGATTCTTTCACTCGATCAAATATTTTCTCTCGTCGAAAAACTTAAATTTTTTTCAAGGTACATTACGACTCATCACGCACACTGCATAATGAATTTTCAAACTGTACCACGCCAGTATACTGTAGGCTTGCCTTGGCGTTTTCAACTCGTGATTGGTTGTATGTTTATAATACATCGATCACTGCTAAATCGAACCTTGGAAGTTTCAATCAACTCGCGGAAAAAAATTCTAGATTTGTTACGACGAACATTCAATTGAAAACTTGGGTAATGTGCGCTCTTCACATCGGGATTCTTTTCCTAGGTTACCTCGCGGGTATGAATACACAAGATTTATCAACACAGTTCTTCTCGCAAACTAGAAAATTACGAAGGCACAACGTAACTCAAATTGCTCGTGAATCACACACGGAAATCAAGTGCTCAATTTAAAAAGAAATCCAACATTGACGTGGAAATAAATGCATCGTAACAAACCTTCCAAAGCTATTGCGCAGTCATCCGGAAGTCAAAAGGCAATGTTATCACATATAGGAGCACCACGTCCACCGGTACGGGAGATTCTCGGACGGAAAAAAAAAAAAGCTCTGCAACATCAACGAATTTCGAACTAAATATCGAGAATTTGTTCTCATCATCGTTTCACATGGAAATCACGTCGAATACAGAACTGCAATCCTCATGAGTGCGGCCCATACCTCGAATGTAAGCCGGAATAGTGTTTTTGAGCACCGTTTTGGGGGGAAAATATATTTGCTTCAGTCGATGATGGGCGTTATCGTTAAAAAAAATCAAAAATATTGCATTAAGAATTTCAAGAAGAAAAAATCTCAACGCTCCGCTTGAATTCGTCCCCCGTCACAAAATGGTGAGATGCTTCTGGGTAGGGATCCGGAAAAAACCCTTTCCTCTGCATCTCCTTTTGCCGCACACACTTCCAAGTCACGCACAAGACCACGTATCCCACGCAGACAGGAACTGAAACAAGGACACACGAACATACCAACGCCTAAGAAATGCAAGCGGCGTGAGGATCGACGGACAGGTGCATTGATGATTACACATGGCGAAAATAAACCAGGGTTCACAGCACGTTGAACCCAGAACCGAGCGTGCCTTTCTGGGAGGCAACCAACACGGAAACCTGAATCTTAAGTTTCTTTCCGAGAAACTTGACGAAAGGGGCATGGAGGAGGTTATCAATAACAAAATGTTTATTGCTAGCTGAAGCAGGTTTCAACCCAATTTTCAGCATTTCTTCGTTCGCACAAAAAAATTCTTCCTTTAAAAACCGAAGAGCTCTTACAATCATTTAAGCAATAAAATGATTCGGAAAATCCGTTTGTTCTTCAGCCAAAAAATGTCCTCAAAAGATTTGTATCAGTACAAAACATCCATGAATTAATGAAAATTCATGAATTTCGAAGGGATAATTTTTTCCCCCAAATTATTATCGATTGATACCTTTCCACCGAGTGCTTTTCTTTTGACACGGATTTTAGGCCAAATTTTTGTATATCTTATACAGTATTTATATTTATGGATATTTTTCATGTATACGTGTATACCACGGAAAATCTTTCTACTTCTCGTTTCTTTTTCGTCGATGAAGAATTGAGAAGGAAACAAATGAACGCAACAAAGGGAGCATTTTTACTCACTCCCGGACGAAAACTGGAATTTGCAGAAAACACAATCAAGATAACAGGAAAGTACTGTATTGAATATTATCTTCCTACTCCTACACAATTCTTCAACATGTAATTCGTATCTGCAAGCATGCACAGTTCATGAAGTCACTCATTTTTGGTGTTGAGGGATGGAGTGGTAGGGAACAGCCCTCTCGAGGGGCAGCATGGAAATGAGTTGCGTGGAGTTTGAAAGTGTACCATAACGTCCGGTCACCCATCTCCATGGGTGCAGGGCTTGAGGTGATGGGGGGCACCATGATGGTGGTTATGGTACAACTCCCACTCAACGCCACTCCATTCAGGGCTACCTCTTTCATGCCACCCCTATAGGAGCACCAGTCTCACCCACAGCCATAAGCGGCTTTTATTGAGTGACTTCAACTGCATTGCTTTGATGGTGTAAAATTGAGAGAGACTCACATCAGGAACAAATGATGAAACAACAGTGCACATATGAAAACACATTCTTTAAATAAATAAAATACATTATCTAAGGAAACACAAATAACAGTGTGAATGTAAAAAACACACTTTTAAAATAAATAAATAAATAAAAATTGTGAATATCCAAATGAGGTTGCGCAAATTATGTGAATAAAAATTTCATATACATTTCTCAAGTCTTGATATCCAATAGCATTTATTGCTACAAATAACATGACACAGAGACTAAGCAAAAATTTTGAATATTGCCTCAGCCAGTGTCATGAACATAACATGAGTATAGTGCTTGTGAGGTGGCGCTCATAGCATATAGTGCTCATGCAGCAGTGACAGTCGTACAGTATAATATATTTGTTCATTTTTTTCATAGGTTATTTTTGCCAATTTATTCCCTTCAATAAGAGAGGTATTATTTTATAACTTGTGTATTGATTGACAGATTTGTGATGATGAGATCGGTGGACGGACTTCTCGGTAGTTTTGTTTAACAAGGATTTGTGTGCCAAAAGTCTCTTCATCTTTCTGGGGACACACACTTTCAGCTTGTGATGCGCGTTCTGGGTGGTGCGCATCATGGCTTTAGTGACGTTGGCGCAATCAAGCTGTAGCCAGACGAACCCCCAGTAAGGTTTGATATGAAAGTCCTTGACCAGCATCACAATGTAGACTATATTTTTCTAAGTCCACACAGCCAATGACAGCAACCACAATCACAAGTACAAATTGGTCACAATATAAAAAGAACAATCCTCATCAAAAGTTATAAGTAAAGTGAGGCACTCAATCAACACTGGATCTTGACCGCATCTCCTCCGATCTTGATAGTGATCTTGGTTCCGGTTGATGTCCAGGTGGGAGACTTAATGCTGATGTTTAGATTGGGATAGGTACCGGTAGATGTCGTTACTGAGGGGACCGGTCGGGATCTTGTCAGTTCCCCAGGGATCCCTTACTATTCCTCCAGATTGTGGGGGACATAACGCTCGGGCGGTTGGGATAACTGGACTACTGCTATTCTCGCTGCTAGGTGTTAATGGTTAAGGCCAAGGCCTACAAAACAGTTGATGTCGCCTGTAGGCCTCTTGCGCGGGCAATGATGGCGGCGCCTTTGTACCCGCGCGGGGGTTGTACTGTATTTCTGACATTTTAGAACATGTTGGAAATATATCCAGCAGAGTTTAAACAAACAAATTTGCTGCTGAGAAGTGCAGTGAACCGAAGTATATATCACGAAATCGCGTTCGATTGCGAAGAGCTTGCAGTTTTAGATGTTCAGCTCAGTGAAACGAGGGAGAATTAACCTCATATCGAATTACGATCAACGTACCCCCTGTAATGACGTTTTGTAGCCAAGTCATAGCATGTCCAGTTAAGTTTTTCTCGTTTCATTTCTCTATTCTTGGTGTCGAATTTGTGTGAAGGGCTTACTTTTGAATGAAGCATTGGTTAGGTCTCCAGTAAACGCGTCAGAGACGTTAGCCATCCGTGTCAAAAATGTCGCGATTTCGTGATGAAGGTCCAGCGTTGGACTTGAATAGTCCGAACTTCTCGCCGGCCGAATATGTAAAGCAACTCCAGAAAGCAAGTATAGCTTGAGCCGGATTCATTTAATGTTGAAACTAATGCTTCGGCGCAATTTCAGGAGCTCAGCTTGCATCAGGTGATGGACAGGGAAAAAGAAGTATTCAAAGGGATACAAGCGCTTGACTCGGAGATGCAAACACTCGTTTATGAAAAGTATAATAAGTTCATTGTAGCAAGCGACACGATCTGCAAGGTATTTTTCCGTTAGTGTCTGATGAGTTGCTTATTAATTATATTTGCTCTGCATCACCACGAAGATTTCAAGCAAATGGAATCGGAAATGAAAAGATTGTCGAGCAAAATGGGAGAAATCACGTCTGCATCCTCTGCTGTATCTTCTGCTTTGAGGGTAATTGACGGAATTTGTGCTGAAGTCATTCCTTTTCATGTAATTATGTGTAAAATTCTCAATTTCCGGATCGCAGCGCGCAGATTTATAAGCTCTCCGATACCAAAACAATGTTGAAGAAGCTGCAGTTTTTATTTGATCTTCCCAAGGAGTTATCTGCACGTGTTTCTGCCGGAGAATACGGAGAAGTTCGTTAATATCCTCTTTCATTTTGTCTTCCTTATGCAGTATTTCTTAATTCATGAATTTTTGTCACAGGCAATCGAGTGATACTTGAAGGCAAAACCAATCCTAGATGCGCACAGCTCTCTAGATAGCTTCAGCGGTATTTGTGCTGATGCAAATGCTACTGTCAAAGACTTGGAAGTACACCTAGTTAGTACGTGCATGGACGAGAAGGTGAGTTTCTAATTGTTCTAAATCTGCAGCTTATGATCGAACGTGCAACCGGAATCTCTTAGGCTACTCCTGTAGACCTGAAGAAGCTATGCTCGCAATTGATCAAACTTGAGCAAGATCCTGTGCAAGTAGCGGACTTGTTTTTGGATGCTGCCAAAGCTGGCCAACTGTCTATTTCTATGTCTGAACTTGAAGCTCAGTTGACCGAAGCCGAAAAGTGCAACAATGCAGAAGACTTCGATGCCTCTATAATCCATTCCTGCCCAACGAGGATTCTGACTTCCTCAATTTCAACCATTTGTGGAACTGGCGTGTACAAGTTTCCTGAGTGAAGTTTGCGTAAATGTTGCGTCATTCAATGATGTTTTCATAGATCCCTACAGACATCAAGGGTAAGATTGAACAAATTGATAATCAAATGTGAGGTGCCGGACGTTGTTTGAATATTTTTTGGTCCTCTTTCTCTTAAACACTTCATGAATGCACTTCGAGCATGGTTTCAGAACTATCCTTGCGATCAAACTAAGGAAAGCTTGATTTATGCGTTGAAAATTGTTAGAAAATGGCATCTTGGACATTATATTGCTTTTTTGAATATAATTTAGGAGATGAACAATAAATTTGAAGCTGCTTATTTTTCAGAGATGTGAGTTCACGTACAGTATGAATACTAATAAAAAAAAAAGTCCGCAAAACTTTTTCTGTGTGGGAGTTACGTGCTTAAATACTTCATGCTACTAACGCAAAATGTGATTCATCTCATTTATTGTGGAAATACCGACCTCTAGTAAAAGCCGCGTTTTTTTTTTAATGCCGTGATCCTGAGAAAATGGATTAAGTACGGTACTAAGATGTGAAATCCGAACTAATTGAAACTGATCTGATTGTACAGATAATATGACGTGTATGACGAAGCTTGAAGACGGTAGCTTGAGAAATGAAGATCCCAGATATAATTTTTCTCATGTTTTGATGAATTGTTTTCAGACCGAATCAAATCGCTTGCGAAAAGCTCAAGATACTCGTTGATGCCTTGATGAAGAGATATTTACTCTGTGTGGAGAAAAGGGCTGCGATTGAGGCTTGCCGTGATCCAAAAGGCTCTTGTGATATCCTGGTTGAAGGGTTGGATAGGTTCCACAGGCGCTTACAAGGTCTGAGCCAGCTTGTGCCTGGAACTGACTTTGGACGGTGAGTCAGTCGCATTGTAACTTGTATTTTCGGCGATGATATTCGCAACATTCTCNGCCGTTGTTTCTAGAATCAATTGACTATTTCGAAGCTGAAAATTATTCCAGCTTGGAGACCTGTAATGATAGTTGACGTCCACTGCAGTCTTGAAATCTGGTCCAGAGTGATTTTGTAAGTTATGCGTCAATGCCAAATTGTTGCTGGTGTTGTGGCCCTTGAAGAGTTTCCAGCAGGGTTTGTCAACTATTCGAAGTTTTCACTGACCTCAAGATTTGCTTTGTTGATTGATGGTCTGTACCCAGGATTTTTTTCTTTAAATGTGCATCGCATGAAGCAGAACATTTTGCGAAAACCAAACGCGACCTTAGTGGATTGACTGTATTTTTTGCGTCTAAATTAAAAATTTTGGAATGCTGAGGTATATAACTTGTTGGGCACGTTTTTATTCAGTATTTTTGAAATTTTCATGTTTTTCTCAATTATTCAGCCTAATTTCATACAGAATATTTTAGATATTTCAAGAATTCTATCTCAGAAGCATTCTGGGTGCATGAAAAACATGCAATGATCAGCAGAGGGCAGTACATTACTAGCAGTTTAATGCTGCAAACTGCAGACTAATGCTGCATGCAAAATGCTTCATTCTTGTTCAGAAACTTCTAGAAAACCCTCTTGCCTCTTTTTTTTTTGTACACCTTTTTATTCTACTTTTGCCTTTGGAACCAGAGTTTCTATAATGATTACTTCTCCAGGGGCAATGAGTTAATTCAATGTCCTTAAATGTAGGAGGTGTATCAAGTGAAGAGGGGTTGCACCTCTCAGAGATTCAACCCTCCTCTGTATTCCTCAACTCACAACAAATTTTCTTCAACATATAACCCACAAAACAGACTACTGTCTTTAATCCAATGAGGTGTTTGAAATAGAAAAAAGTAGCATCTCACCCCATGGAAGAGAGATGCCAAGTTTTTCCACTTGTCTCTCAACTCTTTGAGAAGCTTCCTGGTTTGTTAGGCAAGATGCATCCAACACTGCACTGTTTTACACTTTCTTACAGAAAAGTTTCACTGTATTCCTCAACTCACAACAAATTTTCTTCAACATATAACCCACAAAACAGACTACTGTCTTTAATCCAATGAGGTGTTTGAAATAGAAAAAAGTAGCATCTCACCCCATGGAAGAGAGATGCCAAGTTTTTCCACTTCTCTCAACTCTTTGAGAAGCTTCCTGATGTACTAGGCAAGATGCTTCAACTCACCACTGTTTTACCCTTTCTTAGAGAAAAGCTTTAAAATATATTTTACATTTCCCCTTGTTTAACCTGCATTACATGCATCATGTCTCTTAGTTTCAACCATGAGCAGTCCACATTCATGTATCATAACCCTCTGCAATTTCTCAATTTAAATCTTGGCGTATATGCCCAGTGTTCCCAAACTTTTAAACATTGTTCAAATCTACATGTAACACTTCCAAATGTTCTTGTTGAGGTCCATTATCTTTCCTTTTCACCGTCCCCCTAAAACTGAAGCATATCAACAAATTGTTTGCTTTTTTACTCATGTTCCCCCTTGTCCTGAATCCTATTGAACCCACAAAAATGTGTCTTCTCCACCAAAAAACCTCAACAATCAAAATGAATTTACTTGTTATTTTTTGGATCACTTGCTTGCACATGTTCATACCCTCGTGTTCTCCACAATCCAAATCCTACAAATTACTTCATGGTCACAATGTTTTGATTTTAACTGATGTTTTTCTGAAACTGCAGACTAATGCTGCACACGAAATGCTTGATTTTTGGTCAGAAACGTATGGAAAATACCCTTGCTTTTTCTTTCTAGTACCCCTTTTTTATTTTAACATTTGCCTTCAAAACCAGAGCTCCCAGAATGATTACTTTTACAGAGGCAATGAGTGAATTTGATGTCCTTCTACGCAGGAGGTGTATCAAATGAAGAGGGGTTGCACCTCTTCAAAGATTCAACCCTCCTTCATATTTCTCTACTAACAAAACAAATTTTCTTCTGAATTGAGCCCAGAAAACAAACTGTTCATTCCAATGAGGTGTTTCAAATAGAAAAAAGTGGCATCTCACCCCATGGTAGAGAGATGCCACATTTTTTCACTTCTCTCAACTCATTGAGAAGCTTCCTGATGTACTGAATCCTATTGAATCCCCAAAGAATGTTTCTTTTCAACCAAAAAAAACTCTACAATCAAAATAAATTTACTCGTTGACTTTTGGATCATCTGCTCCCACATGTTAACACCTATGTGTCCTCTACATTTCATCTCCAACAAATTCCTTCACAGCTCCACTGTTTCTATCTCAATTAATGTTCCTCTCAAACTGCAGACTAATGCTGCATACAAAATGCTTCATTTTTGTTCAGAAACCTCAAGAAAACCCCCTTGCATCATTTTTGTACACATTTTTAATTTTACTTTTGCCTTTGATACCAGAGATTCCATAATGATTACTTTTACAGTAGGTGCAATGGGTAAATTTAATGTCCTTGTATGTAGGAGGTGTATCAAATGAAGGGGGGCTGCACCTCTTCAATGGTTCAACCCTCCTTCTTTTCCTCAACTCACAACAAATTTTCTTCTACATTTAGCCCACAAAACAGACTACTGTCTTTATTCCAAAGAGGTGCTTGAAATAGAAAAAAGTAGCACCTCACCCCATGGAAGAGAGATGCCACATTTTTCCACTTGTCTCTCAACTCATTGAGAAGCCTCCTGGTTTGTTAGGCAAGATGCATCCAACACTGCACTGTTTTAAACTTTCTTACAGAAAAGTTTCACTCACCCCATGGAAGAGAGATGCCACATTTTTCCACTTGTCTCTCAACTCATTGAGAAGCCTCCTGGTTTGTTAGGCAAGATGCATCCAACACTGCACTGTTTTACACTTTCTTACAGAAAAGTTTCAAAGTATATTTTACATTTCAGCTTGGTAAACATTACATGCTTGACGGCACTTAGTTTGAACCACAAGTGGTCTATATTTATGTATCAAACCCCTATGCAATTCAACAATTGAAATCTTGGAGTGTGGGCCTGGTGGTTTGAAACATTTACACACTTTTCAAATATACATGTACCACTCATAAATGTTCTTGTTGAGGTCCAATATCTTTAATTTTCATCTTCCATTGAGAAGCCTCCTGACTTATTGGGCAAGATGCCTTCAACTCCACAAATTTTAAATGTGGACTTCTACAACACAACATGAAGTGTGTGATGAGATCCTTCCTCAACCAGCCTATGGAGTGGAATGAATTCCCACCCCAGAGTAAGGAAGAATTGCATGTTTCCTCTTTTAGCAAACAGTTTGTAAACCCCAGCTAGGAAAAGAGGCATTCTTGCCCAAGGATACTGAACAAATCCCTGTCAAGGACTGAAGGTCTACTTATAAGAAATGCCCAAATTGCAAGGCATCTTGCACACATCATGAAAAGAGGGAGCCTAAACCTAGGAGATTATGGCAAAGTTCTACAGAGTTCACTCATCAAAAGGAAAAAGTTTTTGCTGCAAAAGGTTACACTGTACATGTATGATCCTCCCAGGCACGTAGAAACAAAATTGTATACCCCTATATACATGATAACATATACTGAGAACTTGCTGGTGAAGATCCTTGAATGTAACTTGTAAGGAATCTTCTTGAGTAGCCCAGATCCCCAGGTATCCCTCCTTGCCCCAATTTATTCACCCATTTGAAATCTCTGACAGATACTTTTTTCATTTATAACAATATAGTTAGGGTAGAGGACTAGTGAAGGTTAATCAATCTCTTATATAGTAGTCAGAAAACAGACTATGATCTACAAATATATGTGTATCTAATCCCCTAGACCAATTGTTATCATTATTGGGGGCTCGTCCAAATTGGACTGTTATCCCTCTCACCGTTACATGAGCTACAAACTGCTCACACTCAACATACTCCAAAACATTGCTTGTTGCTACAACATCACACCCACTGGCCGAAAAAAGGACCTCATTGCCCGTCTTTGCGCCTTTGACATGACTGATCCAGATGCATCTACTTCCTCCTCCACCTTGCCAGCTACAATTACACCCTCCGGCACATCAAGGGAACCGCCAACTGCGCTGCTGATGCCCTCAGTTGGGCCATAGTACCCTTGGAGAATGCTGGCTCTTCCACCACCCTAGCCTCCTTGGATGGGTCTGCCGCCTTACCAGTCCCGCCAAACCACGACCATGCTGCTTCTTCCTTGCAGCTCTGTGCTGTCCAGAACACCCGCAAAACCATCCTCAATTGCCACCAGCAAAGCTGCCTTATAAATCAGTGCCATCACCAACTGGGTCATGCAGGCTGGAAACCTGTATTCTACACCCTCCGTCACCGTTTTTTCTGGCTTCAGATGCGGCAAGCAGTTTTTCAACAGTTGCGCTTCTGCAAGCCATGCATCTGG
>CAJPEX010001837.1:0-48466 GCA_905338405.1 Notodromas monacha
CAAGGCAAAAATTATTGACAAAATTGTAAAACCGTGATTAAAAAAAAGTCCAGTAAAATACTGCCTCGCAAGAAATTGTGAAACCCTGCCAATTCAGCCTGTAGATGGATTTTTCTAAACAATTTACTGCATATCAAAGATTTCAAAATATAAAAAAAAATAATTGTGAAACTGTGTTTGGCAGTCAAGAAAATTACACGCCGATGCGCAAAAAAAAAGTACTTCGTCTTCAAAACCCGACTTATTTATTGATTATCGGGGAAATGTCATGATGAATCGTTTTCCTCGTGAAATGCTTCGAAAAATTGCCAACAACCATGTTGGCATTCGGGCTGCCCATTACGATTCCATAATTTAAAACCGCTTCGAAAATTTTAACCCTGTCTCCCATTTGAGCAGGCCATGCATTTCCCCCCAAAAGGTCGGTTGTTTATCATTTCGGGAATGACTGCTGTATGTATGGAAGAGAAACTTCCCAAGCACAAGCAAATAAAAAAATAAGAGGAAGCAAAAACGGAAGCTATGTACGAGTGCGTCATGCATTTCTCAAAGAAAAGCCCCGGAACTCCGCGGTCGGGATATCACGAAAAATGACGCATTTCCCCGGGGGTAACCGGGTGAATGGGTATTGAACAGACAAGCTTGACGTGGCCATGCTTGATAAGGCGTACAGTCCATTTTCCACGGGTCTCACCGCCTCCACTTTCGTGTAACAGTCCACCATAAAATCTTGTAACATTGAAAAATGTGCCCGCGAAAATTAGTCGAACATTGAAAAGAAAAAAGGTTCATTCAGCGCCTGCAGCTGAATTTTTTTTTTTTCAATTTTATGGAGCTCAAAATGATTGAAGTGATTCGCAAAGATTGCTAGTTTTTCATGGAGTCCATCAGAAAATCTTATAACATTGAAAAAACGTGCTCATAAGAAGTGGCCAAACTTTAGAAAAAAAGAGCACATCTGCGTCAGTAGCTCTTTTTTTAAAGATGAAGCTCAAAATGATCGCAATAGTTCCTAAGAGATTGCAATTTTTTACCTTACCAAATTTGAGCTGCTGCTGAGGTAAAAATTGTTCGATGTCCACTTTTATGAAAAAGTTTGGATTGCCCCATTTTTTTCTCATTGCATTTGTATATTCTGAATGTCTTTGGCTCTGCATTCTACCGGCATCATTTTAGTAGATTTACTTTTGAGAAACAAAATACCGCGTTGTCAAAATGTTTCTATAAAGATTTCTAAAAGAAATTGCAAATGTTTCAGAAGCTTTATATGTCCTTGCTAAATTGCTTGCAGAAGTTCTAACTTTTGAGGGTAAAATATATTCGTAGAAAATTTCCCTACAAATAAGACTTCTGCGGAAATCTTTTTTTTTTTTTGCACATGCATTCAATTTTTACGTTGTAATTATTTTCAATGTATAAGACGCTTGTCAAGAGCATTCTGATATTCACCTGGCAAGCACAAGGGACCAGGAAAAAGTTGGGTGTACTTCAAAAGCCACCCTGCCATTAGCTCCCCTAGGTCAAAAGCCCCCTCTGCCAAAAGCCCCCCTTGGTGCAAAAATTGGGGATTTCAAGTATTCTTGTAACTCTTGATGGTAAGCTGCACCTTCCACCAGCAGGCCCAGCACAAGGCCAAGTACAGTTGAGTATATAGGGATTCCTCACCTGCAGTGGTCATCAGTGATTCTTTAAATGTCAAAGCATCACCATTTGCTCGGTGATCCAATGACTGGTGCACTTCAGATCAGAAAAAAATCAGAAGGGTGGTCAAAAGGCATACTGCAATGGCTATTTATTCATGGTTAAGAACGCAAAAGCCAGATGCTGGGAATGTGCTAATGAAGAAGGAGATGAGATAAGAGGGCCACATCAAGAAGAAAATGACATTGAGAGCATCAGTGACACTGAGGAAGAGGCAGCAGAAGGCAATTTTGGAGATGATTATTAAACAGGCCTTTTGAGGAATAATGAAACCAAACAGCCCTTCTCAGGGCCACCAAACACTGTTATGAAACTTGCATCCAATTTGAAAAAAATGGGGTGGGGGGCTTTTGACCTGGGGGGGGGGGGGTTTGGTTGGGTACTGAAAAAGCTGCTGTAGAGAGAATTTCGTTGCATGGAAATGAGAAATACCCATGTAAAATGAGGAGAAAACCTTTTTTACAAATCCTCATGCAGAGAAAATCGTTGTAGAGAGAATTTATCTAAATCTTTGAGTTTACAAGTCTAAAATTATTAAAAATTATCTCACTATCGGGAAATTTTTTTTTGAAAACTGCTTCAGACAGAACCACACCGATAAAACTTTGCATTCAGTGGATACTGACTAATAATTTTAGGTAAATGGTGTTTTCCATTTTTAAATTTTTTTGTTGCACCGTGAAATAAAACTGCGATGAGACGCGAACTGCAAATGTTCCGCCATATTCCATAGATACTTTATTTTTCAATCAAGATGAAGTGACGTGGATACACTTGAAGGGCAATTTACCGACAAAAATGTCATCCGAAAAAGAAACCCAGGGTACCTTTTTTTTTTTTGTTCATACTGTATTGCGCAATTGAAATTCGTGGAAGTGTGTCTTCAGAAAGCGTCTCTCCCAGCTTGGGTATATCTAAGAATATCTCTCGAAATTTCACCTTTTAAATTCTCGGAACCCTTCCATTCTTCCCTATATTTTCTTTTTTTCTCGGTCCAAATGGCTGCGATTTTCCAGATAGTTTCACCTCGCCTTGTGCTCGGTGAATTGTCTGCACAGTGGAGTGAAAAGGGGTTTTGTGTTGGTGTGTGCGATTCTAAAAATAGACTCGGACTCGGTGAGGCGAATAACTTTGATGGCATCGAACCGGACGCGCGTGACAACTCCGGTACTTCCTCCCCCTTTTCCGCTGAGGAAATCCGGTGCAAAGAGCCTGCGATTGACGCCAGCAAGTCTTTACAAAGAAATAAATAAAGGAGTCGTCTGAAAGTTTCGGGACTGAAGGACCCCCTCTTGTTGCTTGCTCGCCCGCGGAGTGTTTCCGGTTTAACATATTTTGCCATTAAAAAGAACACAAAAATCAGCCTCCATGCAGACGTCAAGCGTATTTAAATTTAGGTTTCAGGTCATGGCTTTTCGATTGATTGATTGATTGATTTACGTACAAGCTTTATTTGCCGCTCTTCAGCGTTTTCAAGATTAATAAAATTTTCCCCTAACCCTCCCCCCATCAAAATTTCAGGCGAATAGCATTAAAATATTGTTTGAAAAAATGCAGGCGTTGATTGAGAAACTAACGTCGCCTTGACATTGTTATTTCGGCATGAAATAATTGAAGTCGTTGATTTGAGTCGTTCAAGCGTAATCATGTTTTGATGGTTTAATACGAAAAGAAATCAATGTTCCTTAATTTAAAATACTTCGGAAAAACCAGTCATCATTTTTCTAAGCTGCAGAATATGTTTGAAGAACATTTTGAACTGCTGCAAAGAAACACAGCATTAAATTGAAAGCAAATTCATTTCCTCTGGCATACTTTTAATTTTTACCACTTAAAGTGCATGAAAATAAGGCCAAATAAAATATACACATAATATCCTTCGAAAAAAATTCTTTTTCCACGAAAGTCGTCCTACTTGATTGTGATTTTAAATTCAAATGAACTTGCGGTCCGCAGACATGACTTTAACGTCATTTAAAATAAATTTGACGCTCATGTGATTATTTTCATTTCTTGATTTTGAAGACTAACGAAAAGGATGATCCCATTTTTTTGAAACAAAATTTTTGAGTCACAGTTTCGCGCGTCGTTGTCAAAAATTGCATGTTCTTCATGGTTTTACCGTCTACGAATCCTCTCAGACTACTGACGAACGAAAAATCGAGGTATTTCATGTGTACATTTTCCGTCAAAAAATTCAAGGAAAAATTAGAGGGAAACTGATTTGTGCCGAACAGAAGCTTTATTTGCCTCTTCATCAGCATCAAAATAAATTAAAAAAATATCGTAGGAAGAATTTAAACAATTCAATAATGTTATTTTCGATTTAAAGATGAGCAGCTATGGTTTCTACGTAAACATCTCCGTTTACCAAAGAAGAAGATATTCCTCAGAATGCGAAGCTTCGAATAACGTTCATCAAGAATGTAATTAATTGCGCAAACATGACCCAAAAAAAAAACACACCGAAGGAAGTACTGTACTCATCAGTGGGGAAAACACGAGGAAATGAGTTTTCTTTCATGTTCAGGACGAGGAGGAATAAACTTCCAGATGATTCCCTTGTGTGTCTGCATAGAAGAAGTGCTGTGGAAGGAATACCGTATATACGCAATCGTCCCGTGGGGGTTCGAATTACAGCCCTGGAGCATTCTGGCATTTCATTAGCCTCTTGCAAAGGGGGCGACGATGCTTCCTGTCTCACAGAGCTGAGCCCGAAGGGGTTTCCGTCCAAGAGACCCCAACATGCGCCATTCATCCCTATATGTGACATCGTATATATATATATATAGAGAGAGAGAGAGGGAGAGAAAAATACATCTTTACTTGCTTGGGAAAAGGCTCGGAATTAATGGCTATTTTAAGACGATTGCGACTCCAAGGGGATGGAATATAAAATATCCAAGATTTTTCATTCCCCCGGAATATGTGTTGCGATATCTGAGGGATATACAGTGAGACCCCGAGATTTGGACATAATTTGGTGCAATCAAGAGTGTCCTTAAGTTGAGTCTTGTTTTCCCATAGACTTACATTATATAATTTTTAATTGGTGTTTTTAGACAGAAATATTCTTCAGAATTCCATTCTCGAATTTGATTCAGTGAATATATTTTCAACTCAATAAGAATATTTGGAGCATTGAATAGCATATCTCTGTATACTGTGCATTTAAATGTTGACA
Organism: Notodromas monacha; assembly: GCA_905338405.1. NCBI lineage: Eukaryota > Metazoa > Arthropoda > Ostracoda > Podocopida > Cyprididae > Notodromas > Notodromas monacha. Next base: position 4,886 of record CAJPEX010001837.1, read on the forward strand.
TCTACAAAAATAATGTTCAAGTCACAAAGAGAGAAGGAAGTCCCTCTGTGCAATATCTTCTAATTAGCTGAATGGATGGGAAATGATGGGAGAAATGACAGAGAATTTTTCTTGCATAAATCTTGGGGTTGTAAGTATCTGTTTCTTGCAATCAAGCCAAATAAAAGTCAAATTTTTTTTTCATTTATTGGTAATTTTATAATGCACTGTCCTCATGTTGAATCAGTGTCCATATTTTGGGCCTTTTTTATGCCCTTTTTTTTGAAAAATATATGTCCCTATGTTGAATTGTCAGCATGTTGAGGTGTCCGCATGTGGGGTTCTCACTGTATTAACTGTGGGACCTCAAGATGCGGACATAATTGGTGCATTGACCTTGTCCTGATGTTGGAATGTCTGCATGTTCAACCCAGTTTTCCAGTAGGCTTCGATGGGGTTATTTTTACTTGGCTCTCCTGTGGAGATTAATAAATGAGAAAAAGCCCACAATAAATTTTAATAGAAATAATGTTTCTCAGCTTCAAGATGCAGAATTCACAGAAGAAAACCACACAGGATCCAATCCTTGGCATCAGAGATAGCTCTAGATGCAAAGAACAAGAACAAGTCCTGTTTTTCTGAGAACACTTGATGGGAAAAAACTGAAGAAAGAAGCACAAAATTAAGCTGTTTTTTTTTTTAATTCGGAATTTTGGGAATTTTATAACGAAATTTTTTTAGCATTTGCAAATGCTAAGATCTAAATTTCTTCAAGAAATACAAAAATTCAGCACAATTAAAGATTAACATTTTGTCCTGAAATCTTGCGAAATTTTCTTTGTCTCGAGTCATATAGTGTGAATGTTGAGGGAGATTTTTTCAGTTCCAAGTGTCCCTAAGCCGAATTGTACGTCTGTTCGTGTGTCCGTATGTTGGGGTCCCACGGAATTCGATGATTTTCATGATCACTGTAAGCATTTTTCAGTAGTAATCTGCGAGGAAAATGAATGTTCTAGATTTTATTTGTATTTTCGGAAGGTAGTAATTTCTATTTTAACGCGATTGCGAATCTGAGGGATGAAATTCCATTACCGTTGAAACTCTTCAAGTCAAACTTGAAGGGTTTCAGCAAAAAGATCCCATGAGTTACGGAGAAAAACTCAGTTCTTTTGTTCGTAAACACCACCCCCCTTTCTTTCCAAGTTCACGTTCTTTAAAATTAACCACCCATAAGACCCGGAATTTAACGAAGACTTTATTCAACTGTCCTACGACTTCAACTATGCAAGAGTTTACTGTAGTTGCACTATTTAGTCTTTGAATTCATTTCAACGCATATAATTCTTATTATGTGCGAAACAAGTCCGCTTTTAAAGGGTACTTAAGTGCTGCCATTTTTTTATTTACGCAGTTCGTGCATTTCCTTTAATTTAATTTTAATTTACTTTTAGTACTTTCGTTTTTATCATCTTGGATGCTTGAACAAATTTCAATTTTTCAGTATTTTGACTTCGGATAAAGGTGAACCGAGAATCAGCAGTTTTTTACGTAAATGTAACGGAAAGCAAGGATTATCTGCATGTAATAAAGAATATAAGAAAGCATGCAAGGGTTCAAATAAAATTTGAATGCTGATGTATATTTACGGCAGTGACCAGTTTTAGTCGATAGACCAATTTTTATTTATTTATTTATTTTTGACAGAGCTGCATCACGTTGGATACAGTAAATCAGATGCTGTTACCGATGAGCATGAGGCAGTCCTTGCGATATCCACTAACTTACGATCTCTATCAGCGTATTCTCAGAATATGTTGGACTCAAGAGGAAAATACTGTACAGTACAATCAAGACTTTCGAAAAAATAAATCAGTCATGTTTTGAAAACAAATAAAAACAAATGAAACTTCTCCAGTTCAATGCCACGAATTCCATACACGTCCGATGCCGAAGAGGCAAATTTTATTGCGCCTCCCAATAGTTCATGCATCTAGCAATGCATTTTTTACAGCTTACGTTTTCAGCTTTTTCATCTGATAATTTTGAGAAAGGATTTTATACATTTAAAAAAGCGCTCGATTAAAGCTCAACAAATTTTTTCTCGGTATACTGAAAATTAATGCGATGGTTTTTTTTTTTTCGCCCTCTCATCAGGTGAGATATTGATTTTTTCCAGGTCTCTTTCCATTTTAGGAAGGAAATTTGAAGAAATTGATTCTAATTCGTTGAACTTTTGTCACGTTGACCTGAAGATTTTGTAAAACCCTCTGAAGGAGATGGATATTTGTTGAAGCCTGTGTCAGAAAAAATGTTTTTTGATGGTTTTTTTTTGGCTTTCGAGCCCCTTTGAAGGCATCTTCATGCCACGCATTGCGTTCTGGTCGACATTGTCATTACAGTATTACATTCAGTATGTATTTGTATTCTTAAGATGGATGGGGAAAAATTAGTCATATATGACACTCACAGACTTCAAGTGCCATGTGTATAATCATGCGGCGCAAACTTGCCATTTTCCGCTCAAGATTTATTGCTTTGTGTGGATTTCGAAAAATTGAGTGAGTGGCTCGATGCGTCCCATCTGTCAAAATCAAGAGTTACACTGTAATTTAATTTGTGTCTGTATTTTCTTAACTCATGTCATAATTCGTGAGGAGTATTGGTGGATATTTGATACGATTGTGGAAACAAGAATGGCGTGAGAGTGCACCGATCTTCAACATTCAGTATCGATATGTTCTGTTCTATATTCACGTCTCAGATGATTATTTTTTATTTATTTAGAAGATGCAAACTTATCTGTGAAATTGGTTTTGAAAATACTCGCAAATGCGCGTCTTATATTTCACGGTGTCTTGGATTTGTAGGTCAAGACCTGATCGCTTCTGACTGACACGATCTTCTAATGCATAATTCCCGGGATTCGATCGAATAAATTCTGTAGGCCTTTTTCAGTTCGAAGGCAAAAAGATATAAAATCAGTACCTTAAATTATATCGGAGGTTTTTAAAGAAATTTACCTTGTAAGTGCAGCGAGAGTATAAATTGTCGACCTCCGATTTTGGTGAAGAATTAATCGTGAGGAAAGATAATTTCAAATTTTCAGGCAGAATTTTTTTTATTTGCGGAATCAAAAAATAAAGACACGTCTAATACACACAGTACAGGTATATGAAAATACAGTCAAACCTCTTCAAGTCAAATGTCAAGGGACCAGAAAAAAAATCAAGTTTGAGAGGTTTCCATTTAAGGAAAACAGCATTTTTGGGGGGAAAGAAAGAAGAAATACAGTAAATTTTCTTTCACTTCCTTTTCAAAGTGCATCAAAGTTTTACTTCATAGCTTTTATTTTTTCTGTACCAGTAAAATAATAGCCAAAAGGCCTCAGAAAATTTGAGTTATGGAGGCTTGAGGGAGAAAACCTTTGAATAATAGGGAAATTTAAAATGCATTGCTTGCGAAGGAATCAAGACAGGGACTTGAATATAAAATCCACATGGGGAGGCATTCAACTTATGGAGGTTTGAGTTCTGGAGGTTCAATTGTACAAATTGTTCTACGCTGTAAAGCATATTGTCATCATATCTTTAGTGAGTCCTTGAACAGGTTAATAATACCCCGTTCTCACACGGACTTTCATGTTTTGCCGTCCACATTGCAATGCATTGGAATCAGCATACCGGAATGTTGCAACAGTGTCTGGTGACTGGTCATTCACATGTTCTGGTTTACTTTCTGTTTGTCTCTGTCTTTGTGCGGCCAGTCACCTGTCTTTCACATCCAGAATCTATAAAGGAGTGTCCAAACACTCTTTTAGTGCTCATTGCTGGTTTGGACAGTGTATTGAAAGTTACTGAAATATACTTTATTCACTTACAAGAGAAGTAGACTCTACTTGCTTTGCCCCAGCCATAAGACTAATACTTCTCAACATATGCTGTTCCAACAAGTAATCATCAAATAAGGACAAGGAGTTACAAGGCAAAGGAGGCGTTGAATGCGTAACTCTATATTTTTGTATCATGCAACAGTTTGTGATAACAATATCCCCCATGAAGAAGAAAACATTTTGAACCTGGAAAAATCACTCAGGGCTTTGGAGAAAAAAATAGAAGTAGAAGTAATCTCTTAGTGCTGAAATTTCCATTGACAATATTGACTGAACCAGTGCACCATGCCGGATTACATTTGAACATATTTTCTGCGCGTCGGCACTGCGAGAGTGAAATCAGGAGAGTCCCCGTGCATGAGCGAACATTCTAATGCAAATTGCCCCGGGGGCAAACGCATGGCGAAACTTGTGCGTGTCTCTCTTCGTATACTGTGAGAGAATGCCGGATGTTTGCAGCAAACATTCATTGCACGACACATATACAACGTACAGCACAGGACACCCCGGAGACTCTCTCGGAGCTGCAAACAAATCCTTTACTTTTATTTTATTTTTTAATCCTCATTGCACCGGAACCGACTGATCGCTTCCGTGCGGATCCCGAAGGGGATTAAATTTAAATGCTTTAATACCCGGAAGGCGCGTTTTTCGGCACATGAGTTTGCAAATACAGTGCTGCGATAAAAGTCACGTGGAAAGAAAAACGACGCCGTGGTGCAAGGTTTTCATTTCACGAATTATCGCCTCGACGCGTTTTTCCTTCGAAAACATTTTCTTGGCTCTGGTACCGTGAAGCCGAAAGCAAAGTTAATGCATACATTGATGATTTATTCTGAAAACGAATCGCGTCGGTGATCAAGGGAAAATATTTGTGCAATTGAATTGATCTGTCCTCGGGTGAAGCGAAATATTCAGTCGACGAATTTCGGAAGTTTCCTTGAAAAATAACGTCTCCGGATTCATGTGTATTATACAGTACATTGAATGAGAAATGTAAAATTTGACTGATAATGTTTTTAAATTAATCAAAGTTAGTCAGAATTTTTTGCTTCCATCGTATGAATTTGAACATTTTAAATAAAAAAAATTTCGTCATCTTGACGAAAATTTCCAGGGTGGTTTATGTGGATATTTTGTGATTGATTTCTCTTTTATTTGCCAACGGACATATTTTATCAAATGATTCAATCAAGAAACAAAGATTCAATGGTTGCATCTGGAAAAATGAGAATTATGGTTTGAATGTGACTCAAATGTTGGTTAGTATTTTAGCTGTCTGTATAGGAACTCTAAAAAAGTATTTTCTATACTTCTGTACGAATGGATTATTATAAAGTATTTATTTAGCAGTTGTTAGAGATGAATCATCCAAAATGAAACGCCCAAGTTCAACTTCAGTCGCACACAAACAATTTTACCAATGCTTCCATTAATGCATGATAATAATGAGCAGTTCAAGAAATAATATGAAAGGTTTTTCATTATGTTTTTCATGTTGAGCAGATATTTTCTTCGCTCAATCAGTATTTTTAGGATTTAATTTGGCAAAAACTGTAAATGTTTCTCGGTTATTTCAATGGAATTTGCAATCCGCTAACGGACAAAATGTTTTTAGAATTTTTAGATAAAATTTTAGTTCATATATAGACTGCTTTATAATGTTTCCGTTGAATTTAAGTATATCACCGCCATTTGTATCCTTTTTGGCGACTCTCTCTGTATAATGCATAGAACCATCAGAATAATGAACGAATTGTGTGTAGTTAATTAATGCTGAGGGGTTTTTATTACTTTTCTTTTTCTTGTGGATTTTCGTTGCTTCATCTGTTTTTGCAGGCTTTAATTAGCTATAACCATGTGCCTTGGTCATTTATTCAAACGAATTTGCACTCTGCCATCAGACCAAATTAATTCATTCAGTTAGTATTAGTTCGTGTATACTGCGTTCCTGCGTGTGTGTGTAGACTTTACTTTACGACGTTTGGGTTAAGTTTCAGAATATTGCCGCCAAATTTGTTTTTTCCTCTTTGCGACAATTTCTGCATAATGCACGGGACCATCACGCGATTCTCGGATGTGTCTAAATAAGCCTTCACTTATTGTACGACTCTCTCTTCAATATTGGCCCCCAGGACCCGGGGACAAAGTCAAGTCCCTGAGCAAGACGTGTTCCATTAGTCCTAATGCCTTCCTTGCTTCAGAAATTCAACCATGGCCGGGGTTTGGGACTGTATTGCGTTCCGGCTATTGCTCTGGGTTCGCTCTGATGTGCCATGGGCCCCGGCTCGGGGTTGCTCTGCAAATCGTGTCCCGAAAACCCCTCTGATTTTTCATGTTGCCAGGGGGGTGGGAGAAAGACGAGAAGGAAAAAGGAAAGAAGAAATATCTCGTGGAATGTCTTTTGTGACCCCGTCGCGTAAAAAAGCAGGGTTGCCTACGGTTTTATTTCTTTTCACCCCCACGCTTTCCTCTCTTTATTATTGGAGCTTTGAAGTCCGTTCAGGAATGACTGTATTGATCCTGAAACGAGGTTAACTATGTTTTTTCGCTGGACGAGGAGGAACAGGATCAGAAGAGTGTTTCGTATATAATATGACCTGAGATTTTCCGAGAACAGTATTGTGTTTTGGAGGCTTGACTCCAAATGATTCGCTCAATTAGCGATGAATCATTCGATTCTTTAAAAAATAAGGAAACAAAGTTGGTACCTGAGTTCGTGATATTATTTTATACCTTTTCGATTTTCTCCTCACACATTCCGTAATAATTGGGGAATTTCATGAATTTTCCGTGCTAAATCCTGATGACGAAGTCCAAGAAATTGCGTGCGTAAACGCTGTAATTGCCTTCGAATATTGAACAGTTGAGAATAAATAAGGCATGTCTTTGTACTCATGCATCATAATTGTATTAATTCATCATTTTTGAAGCATAAGTATACATTCTAGTGCTGTGAGCAATGATGCATGCAGAATTTCGGAAAATCGTTGAATAATTTAAACCTGCCTCAGTTCCAATCTTGTGAGAGCGATTTTGAGACAAATTACGTACAGTAATTTATTTCCCTTATTGAAGTACCTTGTCTTTAGGGCATACCGCCTTTTGTTAGCACGAGAGTGTAAAACAAACATCGTATGCAAATTCTATAATTTATCAAGTTTTTTAATGTGCGTGAACAAACAAGTTTTTGTCTCGCTTCTTATTGATATTTATAAAGGCTTTCTTTAAGTAATTAAAAGAGTCATGACATAGCATGGAGCATGAAAGACAGGTTTTGGCTTCTAACTGCTATTTTAGTTATTTTTTGTCATAGGCTTCGCTTTAACCTGGTCTAAAGTATGCGTCATGTGCATCTTCTGCCTTGAATTAAAATGATATCTCTCGTGTGTTAAAATAAAATACCTCGAACCCAGTTTCAAGGGGAACTGGGAGTTGTTTTTTTTTTAAGGCTCAATCAAACGTCGTGAAACTCAGGCCATCAAGAGATTATTGTATTGAAAAAAAGGCAAATTTGGTCAGGCCTCAGGAAATAAATAATTGGTGGAAATTTACTTTTGGAGAAGAGATAAAGACGCTATGAGTTCTATACCAAATGTTTAGTTTCTCTTTATCTGACTTTCTTTAGGTTACGACCGCTTCTATAGCCAATTCAACTTTTTTTTTCTTTTTTGTACCGAAAAGAGTTCAACGTGGTTGTCCTATTTTTATTCACAAGTGCGTTCCACGAATGCCTTTGTACTGAACGGCAAAAGCGAGGAAAATGCTTGAAACGTGACTTCTTTTCATGTTGCAGTTGCAAAAGAAAAAAAAGGAAAATTGAGAGAGGAAGTAAAATGGGATATCTCGTTGGTCCGGTCTTTGCCGCACTTTCTAGGAAGATCAATACAACTACTTCTTTTTCGCTTTTGCATTCATTATTATATGTGTCTTTCAATGCATTCCATTGCTTCTTGAAGCGATCAACGAAGGTTGCCAACGTCTTAAATTCTGAGGAATTTTTTTTAGGGCGGAAAATCAATTAGAATATTTAAAAAGAACAGTCTGCAACGAAGGGCAAAATTGACAATGACGGTTTTTTCGAAGTCTCGATCTCTCTCGAATTTTTCGAACGAAGAGTAAATTTGAAAACTGATGAAGAACTGGAGTATTTTCGATTCGAAGTTTGAGACGGGTTCTGAGAAGATTCTAATTTAATGCGTTCATTTTCTCAATGATCGGCTTGAAAATCAGGTCGTCAGCGTCGATGCCCCACATGAAATCCAGGTGGTTGAATCCATCGAATGGCACTCGAATGCTTTCCACAAGATTCGAAGAGCCTTCGAGACGAAGAAAGTGTCACGCGAATGTCTTTTTAATTATCTTTCGGGGAAAAAATCATGTGATTTCACTCCAAATAATTAAGTTTTGCAACCCGGACAAACTGAAAGGAGAGCAAAAAGAACAAAAAAGGGGAAAGCCCGGATCCATAAAAAATTGAGACAGAGCCAAATTGAGATCAATATTTTTGAAGACAGAAACTTCTGGAGACATGGAAAAATTGAGACACTTTGAGACGGATACATTTTGAGACAAAATGATTTGACCGTGTTTCTCTGTAATGTACAAAATGAACAAAAATTGGACTGTTTGGTGAAAAGTCCATGATCCCAGGGTGTTGTCATACTTTTGGAGACAGAGACCATTTGAGACATAAACTTTTGAAACATGGACAATTTGAGACAGAAACTTCTATAGAGACATGGACAAATTGAGAAACTTTGAGACAAAATGATGACTGTGTTTCTCCATATTGTACTATGTTCAAGGTGTGAAAACGAACAAAAATTGGACTGTTTGGTGAAAAGTCCATGATCCCAGTGTGTTTCTCCTTTATGTCCATCATTGCTGTGGAGTGAGTTTTCCTCCTCACGGAAAAACTCAAATCTTTGAACCAACCGAAGCAGATTCCTTTGCTCACTGAGATAGTTTTTGTCTTGATTTGTCCCTGCTTCAAATTGTCCCTGTCTCAAATTGTCCCTCTCCTGAATAGTCCCTGTCTCAAATTGTTCCTCTCCTGAATAGTCCCTGTCTCAAATTGTCCCTCTCCTGAATAGTCCCTGTCTCAAATTTTCTGTCTCCATTTGTCCAGTAACGAATTGTCTGTGTCGATTTGTCCGTAAACCCCCTTCAGGATGTTTGTGGCTACTTTCCGCGGGGATCTTTTTGTCATTTTCAAAATGCAATTTATTCTTTTAAAATCGGAAATAAGTTGAAAGAGTCTCGAATGAGCTTCAATTCTATTTTTTTCATATGAACCACTTGCGAAATAAAATTAGCTGTTCAAATATTGGTCTGCTTTTTCCTGGTACTTGTGCTCGCGTAAATAATTCTGAAATACTTTTTCTCGTCAATTTTTAAAATTAAAAAAAATCATAGACATTGGAAAGACTTTCATAAGACTGTATATACTTCGATCCATCACCAAGGGATAGGTTGTGTTTCTTTCAATAATTTGGATTGTGTGGGTCGTATCATCATTTCAGGTGCATTTTCAAATTGTTCGAAAATGGGGTTCCATCAGCCGGCAAGAATAAGCAATGTCTGTTTGATGACCCACGTGAATTTTGCACTGCTAGAATAAATCGTGTGCGCATTTATCCGCAATTGGTTTCTAATGAGACGTGTAACCCCTGAATCTTTCATCTTTGATGACTTGAGGCACTCTAATATCTTCATGACTTTTTACAACCTGCGTTCCAAATACCAGGAACTCAAACACTTTCTTTTAGTGCGAAATTTTCAAACAATTTGTGTTTAGAGATGTAACCAGAGAAAAAATTCTCCGTGACACTTTATCATCTTTAAAAAGTTTTCTCGAAACCCGAGTTCAAATAACGGAAAGATCAAAGCGGGAATCCACGATCAACATGCCAATTTTTTTTTCTTCTCTCACGAGAAATCACTCTACATTTGCAACTGTATGTACGAGGATCTAAGTTTTGTGACATCTTGAAATAGTCCCATAACAATTCCATAACAGTCATAACAATTCCAAAATTTTTTTACTCGTTTAGCCTCATCATTTGACAACAATTCAGTGAAGTCATACTTTCCGCTGATTTCAATTAATTTTTTCTTGCGGTAAATCCAGCGATCGAAACAATGCAAAAAATCGAGGTCTCGTCTAAGCTATAGTTAAGCTGCTCTTCGACGGCAAAAATGAGGCTGTCCCTGTCCTCAAAATCAATCAATTTTATGTCATTTTTCACTGTCGGAAACAGCCAGAAGTCACAGGATGCCTGATCAACTAACAGAACTCGATTTTCTTGGCACTGTTTTGATGCTTGGATTTATGACTTGAAAAAATGCATTGGATTCGGCGGAGAGTACGTTGAACTGTCCTCAAGTGTTGCCAAATGATGAGGCTGTATGCCAGTGAAGAAAAAATGTTTCTCGAATTTTCGACACTCCCTATTATCTATTGAAAGAAGTCTCAAAACTCATGAACCAACCCTCGTATATATATATATGCCTCCAACTGGAAGGTATGCGCTTTCAGTGGAAAAGTCCAACCTGCAAAAATTGCACACAAGGAATATGTATATTTGAAAACTCACCGCATTGAGCTGGGCTTCGTCGTATCCGACTATGAGGAAGATGACGTTGCTGCATATTTCAGCAGTCCAACCACCAGGCACACAAACCAGGCTTCCTATCAGGTCCAAGCCCAGATCGCTCGGAAGAAATTCATCAAGCCCGAAAAACATAAGCAGCCACTGCATGTGTGTTTAAAAAAAAAATTTGAAGAAAATAAACCCTCATTTATTGACAGCGAAAAGCAAATTCAACATAGGGACATTTATTTTTCAAAAAAGGGCATAAAAAAGGCCCGAAATATGGACACTGATTCAATATGAGGACACTGCATGATAAAATTGCCAATAAATTTAACAAAAATTGACTTTTATTTGGCTTGATTGCAAGAAACAGATACTTCCAACCCTAAGATTTATGCAAGAAAAATTCTTTGTCATATCTCCCATAATTTTCCCATCCATTCAGCTAATGAGAAGATTTTTGCATAAAGGGGACTTTCTTCTCTGTTTGTGACTGGGATGTTATTTTTACAGATGCCAACATTTCAATGAACTGTACAGTGGTATACTATTCAATGATCCAAATGTTCTTATTGGGTTGAAAATATATTCACTGAATCAAATTCAAGCAGGAAATACATTTTTTTCATGGAATTTCAAAGAATATTTCTTCCATAAAACACCAATTAAAAATTATATAATGTAAGTCTATGGGAAAACAAGACTCAACTTAGGGACACTCTTGATGCACCAATTATGTCCGCATCTGGGGGTCTCACTGTCGTTATTTTTTTAAATGATGAAAATTGTAAAACTTGCCTGAATTTCGTTGACGAATGGCGCCATGACTCTGATTGGGGATATCATGTGATCCACTCTGGCCACGGGGGCCAAGGCGAACATAGTTTTAACTCTGTTCCTGTATTCAGGACGCAAGTTGCTCATGGTGAAGAACATGGTTGTGCCCATTGAATGTCCGATGTAGTACATTTCTTCTNATATTTGAAAACTCACCGCATTGAGCTGGGCTTCGTCGTATCCGACTATGAGGAAGATGACGTTGCTGCATATTTCAGCAGTCCAACCACCAGGCACACAAACCAGGCTTCCTATCAGGTCCAAGCCGAGATCGCTCGGAAGAAATTCATCAAGCCCGAAAAACATAAGCAGCCACTGCATGTGTGTTTAAAAAAAATTTGAAGAAAATAAACCCTCATTGACAGCGAAAAGCAGTGAGACCCCCACATATGCGGACACCTCGACATGGGGACAATTGGACATAAGGACGTTTATTTTTCAATAAAAATATCACGAAAAAAGGTCCAACATACAGACACTGACTCAACATGAGGACATTGCATGATAAAATTGCCCATACGTTTTAGGCAAATTGACTTTTATTAAGCTTAATTGCAAGAAAAAGATACTTCCAACCCTAACGTGTAAGCAAGAAAAATTCGTTGGTACTTTTCCAATCACTTTCCCATCCATTCAGCTAATTAAAAAAATTATCTATAACACAGATATTGCATGCATCAGGACAAGGTCAATGCACCAATTATGTCCACAGCTTGAGGTCCTACAGTTAATACAGTGAGACCCCCACATGCGGACACCTCAACATGCTGACAATTCAACATAGGGACATTTATTTTTCAAAAAAGGGCATAAAAAAGGCCCAACATATGGACACTGATTCAATATGAGGACATTGCATGATCAAATTGCCAATAAATTTAACAAAAATTGACTTTTATTTGGCTTGATTACAAGAAGCAGATACTTCCAACCCCAAGATTCATGCAAGAAAAATTCTTTGTCATTTCTCCCATCATTTTCCCATCCATTCCGCTAATGAAAAAATTACCTATTGCATAGAGGGACTTCATTCTCTCTTTGTGACTGGGATGTTATTTTTACAGATGCCAACATTTCAATGAACTGTACAGTGGTATACTATTTGATGATCTAAATGTTCTTATTGGGTTGAAAATATATTCACTGAATCATATTCAAGCAGCAAACAAAATTTTTTTTCATGAAATTTTGAAGAATATTTCTCCCAAAAAATACCAATTGAAAATTATATAATGTGAGTATATGGGAAAACAAGACTCAGCTTAGGGACACTCTTGATGCACTGATCATGTCCGCATCTGGGGGTCTCACTGGATTTTTTCTTTTCTTTATGATGAAAATTTTATACTTGCCTGAATTTCGTTGACGAATGGCGCCATGACTCTGATTGGGGATATCATGTGATCCACTCTGGCCACGGGGGCCAAGGCGAACATATTTTTAACTCTGTTCCTGTATTCAGGACGCAAGTTGCTCATGGCGAAGAACATGGTTGTGCCCATTGAATGTCCGATGTAGTACATTTCTTCTTTGCCAGTCACTTTTCTGACGGTGTCCATCATTGCTGGAACATCGTACTTCCCGTGCTCATCCCAACTATATGTGCATATGTACAGGATATAAACGATTAAATATTACATCATGGCTCATAAATGTTGGAGTTTTTACTTTCCGAAAATAAATATTGGCTATTCTTTGGGAAAGACGGAAGGCAATTGACATCCCAAGATTAAATACTGTATCCCAAACTGTTCGAGATTTTAGTATCCAAAAAATTTAATTATTTGAGAAAGACACGAGGCGATTCAAATCTCGAAATTGAATACTGTATCCTCAAGAATTCGAGGTTTAAATATCCAAGTAGAAATTGGCAATTTGTGGGGAAAGACGGATACGCACAGCAATTAAATTTTCAAGATGTTTGACTGATCTATTCATGGAATCAATTATTGTCAATTTTGCGTGACATTAGCTGTGTGATGAGTTTTCCCGTATTGACATTGTGTCCACTGATAAGAAAAAAATCAAAGAATTTGACTTGAGCTCGTTAACCAAGTACTGTAGAATCTCGTTATAACGAATATCGATCATTACAACTAGGTCCTTTTTAGGTCCCTGTCCAAAAGCAATAATGATGAAACAGCTATTTTATGACGAATTTTTCGTCGCAACAGAGCTGTTCTACTGGTCCAGCCAGCTTCGTTGTATAAGGAGATCTTACTTTCCCATTGAATTAAGGTACTGTAGGAGTGTAGGTTACGTAGTTAGTCTTGCCCTCAGGGCATGGCTTTGTCTTGCACCCGAAATCCTCGACAGTCAACAATTCTGGATATTGGTGTCCCTCGGAATTTAAATTCAAAAGCTTAAAAAAAGAACTTGTTATTAATTCCACTCTGTTTTCACACTGAGAATAATATTTTTGTTGCTAGACTGGAATACTGTGCACACTTTACGTAATGTATCTTTTGAAATAATAGTAGTTTAATTTCAATCGAACTTGGGACATCATGAGGAAATTCTCCTCTGCGAAAATTCACGTTATATATTTCTGAGTTTTTTGAAGATTCTACAAAATATTTTAAAATAGTTTTAGGTAAAGAAAATGTTTTTCATTAACCGAAGAATGAGACAAGACCTACTAGAATGAATAATCATGTACATACGAAAGAATAATTTACCTGAATTGCCAGAAAGCGGAGTCCTCTTCAGTTAAATTTTGATGCTGTTTAGAGTAGGTATTACCTCTAACATTGCCAAGCCAGACATCATAACCAGCATCAGCAAGCAGATACGCTGAAACATAATTCATACTACGTTTATTCGATCCATATATTGATGAATTAATTTAGTATCTGATCACTTCGCTTGATTTTTTAGATATGTAAAGATAAACCTGAATATTGAATATCATGTGACCAGAATGATTTTTCAAATACTGTAATAGTATTTTTCAGGATAAATTAGTACTTCTTGAAAATATTCATGAAGATTCATTTGATTCAAAATTGAATTTAGTGAGGTTGTCAGCGAGTGAGAAAATTTACTTTGAAACTTTGCACTCGGTTGGGTTGTGCAATATTTAAACATTATTCTTCGAATTTAATTAAGTGAAACCCGCGTCAAACTATAGTTCTACGATAAATTTCGCTAAAAAGTTCTCCTAGAAAATTTTACAAATTTCAATTTCCCTCGACACGGAAAAATTGTCTCGGCGCTTTTCCAGAGAAGACTCCTGTTTTCCTGTGTGCAAAAATGTTTAATGTTAATTTTTGAATATCCTTCGCCTGCTGGTGTCGAGACTGCAGTCGACATTTGATAGTTTTTCTCAAGTGTTCTGGATTACAATTGATAATCATTTTTTTAATGGTCACTGATCAGGATTGCTTCAAGTCACCTAGCCCTTCTGATGGGCCAGTGGTGACCCAATCAGCTGAAGAGCAAAGTAATCCATGCTGAACAAAAACGGGGATTTTTGGCCCCTGGCCAGGTCCTGCTCCTGGAGCCCTCCCGTAGGGAATCCTGTGCAGTTGCAAAATATATCCATCATCTGTGATTGCCGTATGGATTTCTGCTGGGTAGAAATTCTGCGCAATCAACTGGGGCTGAAACAATATGAAATTATAGGTAAAATGTCAATTTAAAAAATATATTTTGTCCAAGAAACATGTTTCGCAAATCCACTCGTCGGGTTCGAATTTTTAAAACACTTGAGCTCACCACGGGTATGTTATTTTCGTTTCTTGCTCCTGATTCATGCTTCTTTTCGCGTAATGTCTTGGAAGAAGCACGTTCTAGGAAGTCCCTGGGTAATTTTGGGATGAGATTCTTGAACCGGTCTTTGATGATTTTCTGAACCACGGAGATCAGGTTGTGTTTCCCATCACCCAGAGTTGCAGCATTTGCAAAATACAAAATCCCAAGAAGAAGAAGAAGAAGCTTGAAAATAACTTGCTGAAACCGTGACATTTTTGTTGATGCGATGATTAAATATCGGTTGACACGGACCTGGAGCTTTTTAAATGACAGGCCTCATCACTTATCACTTCACTTGAACACGATAACGCATTTTTATTTGCCACTATACAGGAAATGGATAAGAAAAAAGGCTGCATGACAAGGACAAATTTTAATTTCTTCCGGGTTTCATGATTGTGGAATTATGAGATAATAATTACGATCAACATTTCGATGGTGGAAGTCCCATGGGAATTTAGAGCCTGAAACAAACTTAATTTTATCCGCGTTCTTTCCCGAAAAGTCCAAACTTTATTTCTTTTGGTTTGCTGAGTCACGCTTCTTTGACCTTCTTTGATTTTTGGGACACAATTTTCATCGTAATGATTTAAAAAAAAAATTGAATGTGCCACTCTTCAGACAAATTAAAAAAAATTCTGGAATTTTGAAATCGGTTTTAGAACACGCTTCGACGCAGATGATTGCATGTAAATTCTCGAAGTCTGGCGTCAAATTTTCGCCTTATGCTTTAAATGCTTTTTTTTTTTTTTTACAAATTTCGCATTAAAAAATAATGGGACCTAGACTCAATCACCGGAGAACACATTTAAGTGTCCATCATTGCTGGAACATCGTACTTCCCGTGCTCATCCCAACTATATGTGCATATGTACAGGATATAAACGATTAAATATTACATCATGGCTCATAAATGTTGGAGTTTTTACTTTCCGAAAATAAATTTGGCTATTCTTTGGGAAAGACGGAAGGCAATTGACATCCCAAGATTAAATACTGTATCCCAAACTGTTCGAGATTTTAGTATCCAAAAAATTTAATTATTTGAGAAAGACACGAGGCGATTGAAATCTCGAAATTGAATACTGTATCCTCAAGAATTCGAGGTTTAAATTTCTAAGTAGAAATTGGCAATTTGTAGTGAAAGACGGATACGCACAATTAAATTTTCAAGATGTTTGACTGATCTATTCATGGAATAAATTACTGTCAATTTTGCGTGACATTAGCTGTGTGATGAGTTTTCCCGTATTGACATTGTGTCCACTGATAAGAAAAAAATCAAAGAATTTGACTTAAACTCGTTAACCAAGTACAGTACTGTAGAATCTCGTTATAACGAATATCGATCATTACAACTAGGTCCTTTTTAGGTCCCTGTCCAAAAGCAATAATGTTGAAACAGCTATTTTATGACGAATTTTTCGTCGCAACAGAGCTGTTCTACTGGTCCAGCCAGCTTCGTTGTATAAGGAGATCTTACTTTCCCATTGAATTAAGGTACTGTAGGAGTGTAGGTTACGTAGTTAGTCTTGCCCTCAGGGCATGGCTTTGTCTTGCACCCGAAATCCTCGACAGTCAACAAATCTGGATGTTGGTACCCCTCGGAATTTAAATTTAGAAGGTTAAGAAAAAGAGAACTTGTTACTAATTCCACTCTGTTTTCACACTGAGAATAATATTTTTGTTGCTTTACTGGAATACAGTACGCATACGTATTGTATCTTTTGAAATAATAGTCCAGTAATTTAATTTCAATCGATCTTGGGACATCATGAGGAAATTCTCCTCTGCTAAAATTCATGTTACATTTCTGAGTTTTTGGAAGATTCTACAAAATCTTTTTAAATAGTTCTAGGTAAAGAAAATGTTCTTCATTAACCGAAGAATGAGACAAGACGTACTAAAATGAATGATCATGTAATACGAAAGAATAATTTACCTGAATTGCCAGAAAGCGGAGTCCTCTTCAGTTAAATTTTGATGCTGTTTGGAGTAGGTATTACCTCTAACATTGCCAAGCCAGACATCATAACCAGCATCAGCAAGCAGATACGCTAAAACATAATTCATACTACGTTTATTCGATCCAAGCATATATTGATGAATAAATTTAGGATCTGATCACTTCACTTGAATTTCCAGAAATATAAGAACATGAACCTGAATATTGCGTTTTACATCATGTGACCAGAATGATTTTTCGGATAATTCTGTTTTTCATGATAAATTATTACTTTTTGAAAATATTAATGAAGATACATTTGATTCAAAATTGAATTTAGTGAGGTTGTCAGCGAGTGATAAAATGTACTTTGAAAATTTGCACTCGATTGGGTTGTGTAATATTTAACCACGATTCTTCGAATTTAAGTGAAACCCGCGTCAACCTATAGTTCTACGATAAATTTCGCTAAAAAGTTCCCCTAGAAAATTTTTAAAAATTTCAATTTCCCTCGACACTGAAAAATTGTCTCGGCGCTTTTCCAGAGAAGAATCATGTTTTCCTGTGTGCAAAAATGTTTTATGTTAATATTTTGAATATCCTTCGCATGCTGGTGTCGAGACTGCAGTCGACATTTGATAGTTTTTCTCAAGTGTTCTGGATTAAAATTGATAATTATTGCTAAATGGTCACTGATCAGGATTGCTTCAAGTCACCTAGCCCTTCTGATGGGCCAGTGGTGACCCAATCAGCTGAAGAGCAAAGTAATCCATGCTGAACAAAAACGGGGATTTTTGGCCCCTGGCCAGGTCCTGCTCCTGGAGCCCTCCCGTAGGGAATCCTGTGCAGTTGCAAAATATATCCATCATCTGTGATTGCTGTATGGATTTCTGCTGGGTAGAAATTCTGCGCAATCAACTGGGGCTGAAACAAAATGAAATTATAGGTAAAATGTCAATTTTAAATGTTAAAAAAATATTTTGTCCAAGAAACATGTTTTCGCAAATCCACTCGTCGGGTTCGAATTTTTAAAACACTTGAGCTCACCACGGGTATCGTATTTTCGTTTCTTGCTCCTGATTCATGCTTCTTCTCACGTAATGTCTTGGAAGAAGCACGTTCTAGGAAGTCCTGGGGTAATTTCGGGATGAGATTCTTGAACCGATCTTTGATGATTTTCTGAACCACGGAGATCAGGTTGTGTTTCCCATCACCCAGAGTTGCAGCATTTGCAAAATACAATATGCCAAGAAGAAGAAGAAGAAGCTTGAAAATAACTGGCTGAAACCGTGACATTTTTGTTGATGCGATGATTAAATATCGGTTGACACGGACCTGGAGCTTTTTAAATGACAGGCCTCATCACTTATCACTTCACTTGAACACGATAACGCATTTTTATATGCCACTATATACGAAATGGATAACAAAAAGGGCTGCATGACACGGACAAATTTTAATTTCTTCCGGGTTTCATGATTGTGGAATTATGAGATAATCATTACGATCAACATTTCGATGGTGGAAGTCCCATGGGAATTTGGAACCTGAAACAAATTTAATTTTATCCGCGTTCCTTCCCAAGAAGTCCAAACTTTTATTTCTTTTGGTTTGCTGAGTCACGCTTCTTTGACCTTCTTTGATTTTTGGGACACAATTTACATCGTAATGATTTAAAAAAAATAATTGAATGTGCCACTCTTCAGACAAATTAAAAAAATTCTGGAATTTTGAAATCGGTTTTAGAACACGCTTCGACGCAGATGATTGCATGTAAATTCTCGAAGTCTGGCTTCAAATTTTCGCCTTATGCTTTAAATGCTTCTTTCTTTTTTTTTTACAAATTTCGCATTAAAAAATAATGGGACCTAGACTCAATCACCGGAGAACACATTTAAAATCGGTTGCAAAACGCAGTTGAAAATGCATTTCGAAACATGATCGCATATGCAGAACATTTCTGTGGTCAATGTTTCGTCTTATGTTTGAAATACCTTCAAATGATTTTTTTTCTGTGTTAAAAACAGAGTTGATTGAATGGTGAGTAAAGTTATTTCTGTGGCAGAATTTTTTTTATTTTTATTTTTTACATTTCGAGTGAGCAACGAAAAAGGGCAAAGACTCGATCACCGAAGAACACATTTCAGATCGCGAACAGAGTACAGTACTGTAAATTTCTGTGGTCTGGGTTCAAATTTTCGTCTTACGCTGTTTGAAATACCTTGAAATTGTGTTTTTTTTCGCCCCGAAAAAAAAACGAAGTGCTGTGTTGAATGGTGCGTAAAGTTGTTCCTTTTATTGAAAGTCAAATTTTCTGATTTCAAACACGCGAAGAAAAAGGGCCAAGACCCGATCACTGGGAGAAACGATTGACATATGTAGTCAATAACCTTATACGCTTGATCGCTTGTCAGCCGCAAAATAATCCGCCATCTCATTCAGATCGAACTAGAGAAGACGGTATATTCATTGAAATTTTTTTTCTTCTTGCAAAATCACTGGATCTAGGGAAAGAAAATGGGGCCTTTGAGCTGTCAGCACTTTCAAGCATCACCACCAGCAGGATGCCCTTTTGCGATTCGCCAGCACCCATGTGCAGTACTGTATTGTATTTTCAAGGTGACTGAGGCACGAACCTTGAGTCAAAGTCCGCTTTTCATGCGCGTATAATTTGAATGAGCAGGTGCCAGGGTGTGAAATTTCAGCGTTTCGTTATCCAAAGTCCTTAAAAGGGGGTTTGTTGGGTGGTCGTCTTATTCCAATGTGGACGGGTACCCGGAAAACCAGGCGAGCAGAAAGCCAACCAAGAACCCTTAGACGGCTTAATCCGTCTGGGAATGTTGACCACCCCTTCTTTGAACAATGGGGGCCCCATAACCCCCAGAGTTACCAAACTTCCTTCACCGTTCATTTTTCTGATTGCATGACGTAAAATCTTTTTCTGAAATGTTGCCATGCCCCATCTCGGACTATAGACCTGAACTTTACACGGTGACTTTAAATTCATTCCAAGATGAATCGTCATCTGGGTGATAAAATCAAATGGGAGAAAAATTGTGGCCATGATACGTTTTCAAAAGCAATTTGTAAAATTGCGAGAAATGCGTTCTACTTCATTTCCTTTTGGGTTTTTCGTCAGTTTTTGGATGTGACGAATATTTTTCGGCTGCGATATGGCATGTTGAATGGCCGTAATTTATGCATACCGGAAAAAAGTGCGTTAGGATTTTGCATGAAAATGTAGAGAAACGGAGATTTGTTGATGGATGCTCTAAATATATGTGAGAATCGTGCCATGAGAAAATCTCGCGGTATAAAATCTCCGATGATGTGCAACAATTTCTGGATATTTCTCACTATTTTGTACCCACTTAATTATTTTTTCTGCGTGTTTACCGTCTGAGAACCGCGCAGCAGATTTGGAAATATCTTGACGGAGAATTCGCGAGATCTTCATGTGATTATGCCGTGATGATGAGAGAGAGAGACTCTGAAGAGTTCCGAGTGGTTTTCCTGATGAAATACTCGGTACTGTACATGCAAAAGCCATTACAGGCCATGATTGCTTGCTTAGATTCTCGAACGCGTACTCTGACGTGATTTCGATTTTTCCACCAGCTTTTTCCCTATTCAAGGTGATCTCGAAACGAGGTCACTTTCCTGTTTTCTTCTCCTTCCTTCCATGCTTGTGTTTCAGGCCGGGTCAGGTCAGACCAGGCGCCTGCAACACGTTATTCCCAAGGGAATCGGTGAATGCATCGATTGGGGATTTTATTTTGCGGCTTGTTCCGCCTTTTGCGGGATAATCTTCGGTGCTTACCGATAACGCGGTTTCGGTAAGGGGTTACTGATGTGATGGGTGAAAGGATCGATTCGGTTTCCAATATAGAAGAGCTCAGCATTTTCTTGTGCACTCAGCATACTCGACAAAATGATGCGCAATCCGAGGTTGTGATTTCATTCGAGTTTACGTAACACTTGACGAAAATGCTGCGACACTTGTTTAAAATTGAACGATTCCAACGTTATGCTCAAATTTTGAAGCTGAGCAGTAAACATATCTTGAAAAATTCTATCTGTTTTCATTTTTACCGTGCGACGATTTTGTTTCTGATCCCTTCCGTCGATGCAAAATTAGCTCCGCTTCCACGAAACCCTCTGCATTATTTTTCATTTATGCATTATTTAAGTTTTATAGTTTAATGCATTATTTTGATTCACTTTTGAGTAAGTATATTTGTGATAACCCTGGAAAGTTCAATTATATTTTAAAGTACAATGAAGATGGGAATTTTCAGAGTCTCCGTGCTTGGGTTCATGATTATTTCGCTCAATAGGAAAATTCAACGAAGGTCGAACTTTTATTTATTTTTTTTAAACGTTGTCTCTGAAGGAAAAGCAATTTATTTTACATCCGTAACAAGATCATTAGATCTAATGCTGTGTTCTCAAAAAAGTGCTTTTACATGTGGAACGAGATCATTAGATCTAATGAAAACTGTGTCTCCAAAAGTCAAATTGCAGATGCCGTGAGATTTACTGCTTTGGAAAGATTACCAAAAATTATATTGTGAAAATTTTGATTTTTACAATATCCAGGGTCTGTATATATACAGTATACCTTTATGAACGATACTGTACTTCAAAAAGTTTCCAGAAAACCTGTACATTTTCGTAACTTTCAATTATAAACATTCTCTCGTTTACTGAGATTTTTGTAATCAAATTCGCACAAAGAAGGGCATTGCTTAGATTGAAGGAAATGAGCATCAAAATTGATTTTGCAAGAACCATCCGGAATGAATCTTTCAAAAGCGACTACCTTAAATTCTGATTTTTTTCTTCCCGCGAGGCTTCAAAATATTCAACAAGAGCTTCACTGCATTTTATTGCTGGAAATCGAATGCAAATGGGGAAACTTCACAGACAAGTTACATCTTCTGACAATAGACAGCCTGAGTTCGTCTGATGTAGTCCTCTTCTTCTCTCTTTTTTTATTTTTATTCTCTTCAAATTTTGACGGTTGGTTTCAGCACGTGTCGGAGATTGTTACCCTTTATGTCAAGAGCTGCTCTGGAGTGTTGCAAGGAAAGGTTTTTTATGAGACCCCCAAGGGGGGTGACAAGGGAGGAAATTGCGTCTACCGCACTCACATTCACCAGTCAACCCCTCACCTTCAAAGCCACTGAGACCCCGTGACACTTTCTTTTTTCACGGGTTAAAAATACTGTTCCTCTCGAGAAACAGATTTTATTTCGCATACAAAAAATACTGTATATGTGGTAGCGCCATTTTATTGTTGTTTATTGATCGAGAATCAATGCGTACGATTTTAAAAAATTCAAAGGGAACCTCCGTCGGACGAATGAGCCTGTAAAAACGTGCATCACTCAACTTTTGCGATTATGTGAAGATTACAGTATTTTGGAATAAGGCATTTGGAGGGATAATCAACGAATAAATGCAGGTTCATCCTTGCGATACATTTTCAGGTACATATATTACGTATAACATAGACACAATGTGCAAAATGTGCAATCCAGCAAACTTTTGAAAGGGACTTCGAGTCGAAAATCTGTTTTTGATTACTTTTTGGGCAGATTTCATGCATTGAAGTTGAACTACACATTTTTCGGAATGGAATCAAGATGAAAAATCAAATTATTTTTACAATTTTTGGTCTTTCCTTGAAAATGGCTCAAAAATCCCATTATATAGATGCAATGTTAAAATCTGCAATCCACACTTTATTTGAAAGTGAAATCAAGCTGAAAATCTGCTTTTAACAAATTTTTCAGCAGGCTTTATGCATTGGAAGTTTGAAACTGAACTTTACATACGAGGGTTCTAACAAAAGTTCTCGGAATAGTAATTAAAATGGCATATAATTGAGCTGAAAAACAATTATTCTTTAGGGAAAAAATATTCTTTGGGACAATAAAAAAATCAGCCCTGTTTGACACATTTTTTTTTAATGTTTTGCAAAATTCACCCTGGCAGAGTTTTGCTCTCCACTCAAAAGATGAGCCGCCCTTTCTGCAGATTTTGTTGTTGTAGCCCAGCTTTCCCCTCAGAATTTGTTGGGGAGAAACTTACCTCAACATAAATTTGTTAGAAATTTGAAAATGGATCAATTTATAAAGTAAAGTTTTTTGGTTGTTGAAATAAAAAACAGAATCAGCCTGGGACGAGGCCGGGGAACCTTATTTGGTTTCCCTAATTTAAACTGAGTGAGTATATTTCGAAATTTGTCCCACAAGTTAATTGCAAAAAGACACAATTCTTTCCAAACACAACAACTCAACAGAACTCTTCCACAGACACACCTTTGTAAATTTCGTAGTTGTTCATCCNCAAAAAGTTTCCAGAAAACCTGTACATTTTCGTAACTTTCAATTATAAACATTCTCTCGTTTACTGAGATTTTTGTAATCAAATTCGCACAAAGAAGGGCATTGCTTAGATTGAAGGAAATGAGCATAAAAATTGATTTCGCAAGAACCATCCGGAATGAATCTTTCAAAAGCGACTACTTTAAATTCTGATTTATTTTTCTCCCCGCGAGGCTTCAAAGTATTCAACAAGAACTTCACTGCATTTTATTGCTGGAAATCGAATGCAAATGGGGAAACTTCACAGACAAGTTACATCTTCTGACAATAGAAAGCCTGAGTTCGTCTGATGTAGTCATCTTCTTCTCTCTTTTTTTTATTTTTTATTCTCTTCAAATTTTGACGGTTGGTTCCAGCACGTGTCGGAGATTGTTACCCTTTATGTCAAGAGCTGCTCTGGAGTGTTGCAAGGAAAGGTTTTTTATGAGACCCCCAAGGGGGGTGACAAGGGAGGAAATTGCGTCTACCGCACTCACATTCACCAGTCAACCCCTCACCTTCAAAGCCACTGAGACCCCGTGACACTTTCTTTTTTCACGGGTTAAAAATACTGTTCCTCTCGAGAAACAGATTTTATTTCGCATACAAAAAATACTGTATTTGTGGTAGCGCCATTTTATTGTTGTTTATTGATCGAGAATCAATGCGTACGATTTTAAAAAATTCAAAGGGAACCTCCGTCGGACGAATGAGCCTGTGAAACGTGCATCACTCAACTTTTCCCATTATGTGAAGATTACAGTATTTTGGAACAAGGCATTTGGAGGATAATCAACGAATAAATGCAGGTTCATCCTTGCGATGCATTTTCAGGTACATATATTACGTATAACATAGACACAATGTGAAAAAATGTGCAATCCAGCAAACTTTTGAAAGGGACTTCGAGTCGAAAATCTGTTTTTGATTACTTTTTGGGCAGATTTCATGCATTGAAGTTGAACTGCACATTTTTCGGAATGGAATCAAGATGAAAAATCATATTCTTTTTAAATTGTTGTTCTTTCCTTGAAAATGGCTCAAAAATCCCATTATATAGATGCAATGTTAAAATCTGAAATCCACACTTTATTTGAAAGTGAAATCAAGCTGAAAATCTGCTTTTAACAAATTTTTCAGCAGGCTTTATGCATTGGAAGTTTGAAACTGAACTTTACATACGAGGGTTCTAACAAAAGTTCTCGGAATAGTAATTAAAATGGCATATAATTGAGCTGAAAAACAATTATTCTTTAGGGAAAAAATATTCTTTGGGACAATAAAAAAATCAGCCCTGTTTGACACATTTTTTTTTAATGTTTTGCAAAATTCACCCTGGCAGAGTTTTGCTCTCCACTCAAAAGATGAGCCGCCCTTTCTGCAGATTTTGTTGTTGTAGCCCAGCTTTCCCCTCAGAATTTGTTGGGGAGAAACTTACCTCAACATAAATTTGTTAGAAATTTGAAAATGGATCAATTTATAAAGTAAAGTTTTTTGGTTGTTGAAATAAAAAACAGAATCAGCCTGGGACGAGGCCGGGGAACCTTATTGGTGAATTCAGGGGGAAGACGGAAATTGGTTTCTGGTTTTCTTTTGTTCAATTGCTGTTGTCCTTGGTGAGTTCCTTCCCTTTGAGGGTTGGAACTCTTATCTGATTTTTGCGCGGTTTTTTATGAGTTTTAATTGTTTTAAATTTGCATTGTTTGGCGTGCGCGTGTGGCGGTTTCCCAACAGAATTCTTGAAATCAACGTGGCGATTATTCCAAGGGTTGCCTCCAGGTATTCCAAGGTAATTCCGCCATCTTCATCAACAGCCGCCTTCACAGCCGCCAATGTGCATATATGGCGGCTGTAAATTTTCTGGAGTGAATTCAGGATGGAAAATCATTTCTGTGGATTTTTGCTCTTTCTTGAACTTGTTCAAACCTCCCCTTTTAGCTACCTCAAACTTGCCTACATGAATATTCTCTGTATAACAAATATTTATTTGGTCCCAAATGGTTCTCTGCCCATTTTATTTGAATTCCTTACAACAAAGTTTGATGGGAGAGTCCCACAGGGTTCTCTCCCACTTCAGCACGTGGAAACTCTCAACAAAAAAATTCAAGGGACCAGCAAAAAAATTTGTTGTACAGAGAAAATCGTTGTAGACAAGATCATCAAACAGAGAAAGTTTCCCTGTTCCAAAGAATAATGAGTCCTTTTTGAAAAATGATGAACCTCAATTTCCAAAGGTTGTACTTTTTTTTTGCTGACCCTGTGGCGGAATGTCCATTTTGTCACTCTTGCAACATTTTTCGATATTCTTTATTCCTGAGTCTCTCTCAGTCCACTGCCAATTATTATTCCAATTGTTATCTGATATTCTTATCGTGTGCTGTGTTCTGTGAATCAATTATTCATGGGGTTAAAGAAATATTTCTTTATCTTTTTCTTTGGGATCTTGTAAACAAGATCCCCAGCTGAACCCCACAGTTGATTTAAGGTTTTTTTTTTCCAAATTCCGCGCCTTTTTGCACCATTTTTGGTGACAGACCCAGTATGAAATGCAGTCTTGCCCCATCAGCATTCGACTCCAAATACAGTCCAGATTCCGCTCTCCAAGGAATGCGAAACACAGTTGCCCTCGTTTCCTCCGCCACACAAACACACACACACACACAAGCCCTCCTCATTGTATATGGAAGCGACAAACCTTTCTTGCCAGCACATCAGTCTTACCTTTGATTCGACCAAGGGTAGCTGGTCTTGTAACAAATCCCACCGACCAGCAGCAGTCGTGTATGGGTGCTGGTGTTACTTTTCCCACGAGCAAATCGGGCTTCACGTCTTTTCCCCCGTTTCCCCCCAGCACCGCAACTGCTGAATAATAATCTCGAACGGAGCCAGGGAAAACGGCTCAGGGGAGAATCGGAGGCCTTCCCCTCAGGGCCCCTCTCGGGTCAAAACTAACTCATCCCCGTGTCTCTTCCGACAGCAGAGAGAGCCACTGTTCCAACTGAGCGCGACCCAACTGAGCGCCAGGGAAAACTCGTCGTCTCGGCAGCTGCTTACTAAGGTATTTTTTCATGCGATAAATCAAACTATGGAAACATTTTTTTCTTTGTCTCATGAATTCAGTATTTGTTAGGTCAGGTTCTGTCAATTGAAAGATATTTGTAACTAACATAACCTGACCTAACCTAACTTTACCTAACTGCCTCCCAAAATCAGTTTCAGCAGAATGCAGAAAAATTAAATTCACAGTTTCTGGTAGGTGCACAGAAAGTAGGTACTGAGATAACAGGAAAGTACTGGGATTTGTTATAACTGGAGAGTCAGTAAAAAAGTACTTTGTTAACTAAATGAGTTTACTGTAATTAAGGCTATACTTCAAGGATAACTGCCGGGACTTGAAAGGAAATTCATAGTAATAACGAGATTCTACTACAGTTGAACCTCCATAAGTCAAATTTCTAAGGAACAGGAAAAAAAATTGACTTAGGGAGGCATTGATTTTTGGAGGTTTCCAGTTAAGGAAAGAAACACTTTTGTTGTGAGGAGAAGAGAAAAAAGTGTAGGAAATTGTAAATGAGAATATTCTATGCAATTTAAAATTTAATGTATGTGTCTTTCACTTCCTTTCAAGATGCATCAAATTGATTTTATCTTTCATATTTCAAGGAAATAATATCCAGAAGGCCTCAGAAAATTTGCCTTACAAAGGTTTTAAAAAAAAGATTTCAAGTTAAGGAGGTTTTTAATGCATTGATTCTTAGGGAATTCAGACAGGGGGTTGAAAAAAATTTGACTTAGTGAGGTTCAGCTTATTGAGGTTCACCTGTACAAGGATTCTTATTCAAGTCAAACTTCAAGGGACCAGCCAAAAATTTCAGTTAGGGAAATGAGCATTTTTGTTGCGGGAAAAGCAAGAAGAATTATAGGAAAGTGTAATTGGTGATATTGTTGGGCATTAAATTGCTTCTCAGATGATTGAGTTGACAGGATGCTGAACTTGCAGGCAAGGTTTTATTTGCCTAATCAGTTTTCCACTTCCTCTATAAACACATCAAGTTAAATTGTCTATCCCTTTTCAGTTCCCTGTATCAAGAAACTATAGCGCGCCTCAGAAAATGTGGGTTATTGAGGTTTCAGATGAAAAGCCTTTGAGAGGTTTTTAATTCGTGGTGTGGCGGAATAATTAGACAACTTACCATACACTGCCATGCATGTTGAATCATACAGAAAAATCGGAAATATTCATATTAGACTGCTGTTAGATGGCAGCCATGTTAATTGCTGTGTTACTGTGTGTGTTATTCAAATCTGTTTTGTGCATTGTTTGTGATTATTATTTGTATTCAATTTTTCTGAAACTGTTGATATAAATGATTGAAAAATTAGGGACATATATTCAAGGAAACTCCTTGAATATCTGTCCTTGGCCTTCAAAAGGCTGATTGCCTGCATTTTTATTTATGTTCTTCTGTGATCCTTGATCAAGCGTGATTTCTACAGGAATTCTGGCAGGGATTTGATAAGTATTTGAGACCGGGGGGGGGGGGGTATTTCATTTAGGGAGGGTTTGAATTATTGAGGTTCAAGTGCATACTGGCTTTTATTTCTGTATATAGAAATGACGATAAAATCTACAGTATTTTGTCAATAAAGACGAATATTCATCTTCTTTCAATTTGAGCTGACAGTCAGAGTTTGGGATTTCCGCGCAAATTTGGCCTATGCCGGCGCTCATTTGTGCTGTGACGCTCAGTTGTCCCTCCTGCTTTCGGGCTTTGACCCATGCACCCTGTACCATTCTCAAGTCCGCTTGCTTTCAAGTTCCGCGTCGTTGATTTCAACTTCCCGTTCCCCCACTTTCCCATTGCTGTTGCTACTGCTGTACTGTACTATAATATTAGGAGACTTCGAAGGGGGCTGTGCGTAATTGAAGCTTCTCGAACCTGCGACTCTATTTTCTCGTTCCCATTTCACGAGCTCATCTCATTCGCAAAGGAAAATTAACTTCCCTAATCTTCTCTTTCACCCGGTGCCTTCTGGGCTTCATTGAGTGTCAGTAGGAGACACGCTTAAAAAGGAAACCTTCTGTTTTTTTGTGTGTGGAGATAAGTGAAGGTGAAAACACGATATACAGTAGAAGCATTTGTGCAGCGATTTATTCTATATACGAGCAGAGAATATTTGATTTCGGAGCCCCTGATTAATTGCTTTCCGGTGAAATATTTTTGGCAGGTCTTCGAATGAAATCCTTTAATTTAGGAGATGATGAAAGCTGGGAACTGAATATCCATGATTACGAAATTTGTGACGTGATTAGTATTTCATGTCCCAGCAGAATATTTATGTCGGATCCCCAGATTAATTCTTGGGATGGATTATTCTTGACAGTTCTACCGAAGTTCGAAAATTTTAAATCAATGTCATAAGCTAATTAAGCGAATAACATTGTATCAAACTGCGAGCACAGGGTTTCTCCGAACATTTTGCACAAATCTTCGACTCAAAAATTCGGAAGAACTAAGAAGTAATTTTGATTTCAGCTGAGCAAAGGTGAAAACACGATATATTGTACTGTACATGAATGCGAAATTTGTGCAGCGACTCATTCCACGTGTGAGCAGAATATTTCATTCGAGGTGCCCCGATTAATTGCTTCAGGCGAAATACTCTTTACAGGTCTCCGAATGAAACCCTTAAATTTTCAAGGATTATTAAAGCTGAGAACTCGATATCCATGATTCCGAAATTCGTGCAGTTATTTGCACTGTATTTTATATTCCAACAGAAAATCGCATCTCAGACACCACGGTTAATTCTCTGATATGAAATATTCTTGACAGTTCTCCCACATGTTTTGAAAAATGTTAACCCTTGTCATATACTGAGAAAATACAGTAATCCTGCATTTAAAGCATGTACAGGGTTGTTCAGAATATTTTTTGACAAATTTTGACCCCAAAAAGGCCGGAGAATCAAGAACCCTTTTTTTTATTCTGTATAAGTAAAATTGAAAACAAGATGCACGTGAATGCGACATTTTTAAGATGATTTATTCCATATGCGAGCAAAATATTCAATTTCAAAGTCCCCGATTAAATGCTTCACGTAAAATATTCTTGACAAGTCTCTGAAGGAAATCCTCTACTTTCGTAGATTATTAAAGTTTAAAACTCGATGTTCATGATTGCGAAATTTGTTCAGTGATTTGCATTTCATATCCTAGCAGAATGTTCCTCTCGGATCCCTCGATTAATTCTTTGAGATGACATATTCCTGACAGTTCTCCCTATGTTCGGAAATTATCTCGCCCATGCCATTAAATAATCCTGCATTCAAGTGCATGTACAGGGTTGTTCAGAATATTTTAGACCAATTTTCGACCCAAATAGTCTGAAGAACGAGGAAATCCTTAGAAACATATTCGCGCTCGAATAATGATTCAATTCCATTGCTTTTCTCACTTGACGAAATATCGTGGATTGAAAACCGGTCTCAACTTATCTGATACACCCTGTAATTCCTTATCTAGTAGATAAGTAGAATATCTTGATTTTTCAGCCCCTCATGTTGAAAAAAATACTTTTGCTATAGTGAACGTGTTCGCTTGCTTCTCAATTATGCAGTTTTTTAGAAACTCGATTGTACATGGTTGCAAGAATTGAAAATACCGATTAAAATAATTTTATATCTTTAATTATAATACTCGCATAAAATCGCGATGAAAGAGATAACAGCAATTTTGTTTCAAGTTATGCCGATCTTAAAATCGATGTTGCGACAAATTTCCCGTTGAAAAATAAAATATTCGGACACAAATTTACTGCGCCTACTTTTTGCGTTTTATTCCTCAGTTTTCTGTAGTTATTTCAGTTCATTCTGCAAACTTCGCCTAAGTTGCAGAGGAATTATTGAAAATAGATTGAAATATTCATTGGTGGAATTGGTACATGCGGTAATTTTGAGCATCCCATGAAGCGAATCTATGAAGTAATAAATTTCGAACCCTGGTCCGACTTTTTTTTTGTTCGGTGAGTCGCATAGAGAAAAAGGTTTCATATTTGTCTAAATACGGCATTTCACGTTTTAAAAATTCCCTGACTGTAATTTTGCTGCACACGCCATTGTGTGCTTTTTTGAGATATCTGCTGGACTCCAGCATATCATATCGTTATTAACAGTACTTTTTTTTCTTTTCTAAATGAAACCTGACTTTCCTTGGGCAGAAAACCCCCCAATGTTCCTCCCTGACAAAATGAAAAAAAAATCCCCATCGCACGAAAGTCGTTGGGCCTGAGTAAAAAATTGCTGCGAGGGGCTTCTCCACATTTGGCGAATGTCTCTTGCCGATCCCGGTGAGGGTTGCTGGTGGGTTTCAGCTGAAAGGAGCCTCGAAGGTCCCTTGACCTCGGAGACCTCAGCTCAGTTGGTGACGAGGATAAAAATAAAGCGGGGAACCTCGTTTGGGCTTCTGGAAAGTTGCTCCCGTCGGAATGAAATCCTCGTCTGGCTGCATACATGAGCCCTAGGTTGCTTGGGTGCTCCTGAGCCTCGCCGCATGAGGTCAATTATTAAGACCCCAAGGCTTCCGGAATTGCCTTTTCCCCTAGATTTCGGCATGAATTATTCGATTCTATTAGGTAAAAAAAGGAAAAGAATGAGCCTGGGAAGTTGACTATTGGGTGAATCGCGTGCTACTGTGCAGTTGTGCACCAATAAAATCGGGAATATTTAGAGGATCTGAGTTCATAATTTTTTTTTAAAGATGGAAGGTGGAACATAATCCATGCAAAATATAAAGTTGTCCCTTTTCGGGAACGAACTCTTGGGTAAGGAGAGGAGACTAACGACATATCCTCAGCAAGCAACACAAAGATAATTTGTTGAAAATTAAATACAGTTGAAACTCGACTCGAACCTCACCAAGTCGAATATCTTCAATAAGTCAATAATGCATTAACAACTCGAAGGTTTTTCCTCTCAAAGTTCCATAACTCGAATTTTCTTCAGGCCTTTTGGTGATCATTTTATTGACACAAATAAAAGAGAAAAGCAACGAAAAAAGTAACTTGATGCGTTTCGAAAGGGAGTGTAAAACTAATTAAGGCAAATGAACCCTTGCCTCCAAGTTCAGCATCTTGTCCACTCAAAAAAGAAGCAACTTATGAAGCTCTGAATGTCATCAATTACAATTTCCTGCTCTTATTTTGTATTTCCATTTTTTTTATTAAAAATGATTGTTTCCCTAACTCGAATTTTCTTCGGTGGTCTCTCGGAATTCTACAATTAAAGAGGCTCGACTTTTTGTCATGGGGTACATTTGTTTCGCATCCTTTGCCTCTCTGTTATTTTCTTTTTTTTTATGTTGAACTACATAATTGAACCAAGCTAGAATTTACTATGAAAAATTCAAAACTTTCCTCTTTTTTGTTTTAATTGCAAAAAACTTCATTGGGGTGATACCGAGACTCTATTTTCTCGTTTATTTTTCTCCAATACCTCGTTTTGACTCGAATTTTGATGTTTAAATGATTATACATTTCCAGAATATTTCCTTCTTTGGTCTACCAGCAGTTTTAGCACACTGTAGTTTTCCTTTTTTTTTTTTTGTTGTTGTTTGGGTTGAGGTTCAAGTGCGCATAAGCCGCGAAGCGTGAGTCGCATTTTTCTTGTGCGCGTTCTCGTCCATCAACCCCGGGAATCATGATCCCTTCATCCAATTCAGGCTTTCTGCTTTTCGGCTCCAAAAAGACTCTTAAGTAACTTCTTTCCAGGGGTTTCTGTGAGGAAATAAAGATATCAGCGAGGAGCAAACATCGTCTTCGGTCGGGGAGGGAACGAGCGAGATGAGATGAGACGTTTCTCGCGATCATGGCCCCAGGACGCGTGCCCTCCCGTGTGCATGAGTAACTTCAAGAAGCCCGTATCGGAATTCAAACAAAACATGCATACAGTGAGACCCCCACATGCGGACACCTTGACATGCAAAGAAATTTACATAGGGACACTTATTTTCTAAAAAAAAAAATTAATAAAAAAGGCCTGACGTGAGGACACTGACTTGACATAGGGACATTTTGTGATAAAATTGCAAATACATTTCAGGCAAAATTACAAGAAACAGATATTCCCAACCCTAAAAATGATGTGAGAAAAGTTCTTGGGCATTTCTCTCACCAATTTACCATCCATTTAGCTAATTTAAAAAAATTATCTCCAGGATAGAGGGACTTCCTTCTTGCGTTTTCACTTGAATGTTATTTTTACAGAGAATGCCAACATTTATATACACTGCACAGAGGTATCAGTTTTCAATTCCCCAAATGTCCATATTGTGTTGAAATATATTGATTGAATCAGTTTCAATTGAGAGGCAATTTTTATTTTCATGGAATTATGGTGATTTTTTTGTCCATAAAACACCAATTAAAAATTCTATAATGCTGTAAGTCTAAAGGAAAATTAGACTTGACTTGGGGACTTTTCAACTCAGGACACTCTTGATACACCAATTATGTCCGCATCTTGGCGGCTCACTGTAAATATGAACATTCAACTGTTTTTGTTGAAAAAAAAGGAAAAACAATCTCACCTGTGGCGAAAATTTTTGGAGCAAAATCTCTTGTCAATTTCAGCAGAGCAAGATGAGATAATAGTGGGTTATTGCCTGCTGCTGCTGTGACCTGTTTTTGGTTTCAGCCATTTTGTTTGCAGAAAGCAATGTTTGAGCCTAGATGATGCTGGAAAATTCTTGAATTGCTGTCAGGGTGTTCAAGCTTTAGTTAGCCTTGTTTTTCTTCTTTTCTTTTAGAACAGGAAAGAGGAAATGAGGTTATTTTAGGGCATGGTTTTCTCACCCATGGATGCCAACCTGGCAGCAGTGGGGATCTGGTTCTGTGTCTGGCTTTTTTTTATGAGGCTTTCCTTTTCCCCCAATGATTTCAGTTTTTGTTGCTTGATTATAAAAGGGAGGATGTTTTCCCTCAAGAATCAGAAAATTTTAAGCTACAGCATTGGTAGGTTCCCTCCATTTTGAAATCCTTGGAATGTGGTGTCCAAACTGTTTGTGTTTTACATAGTTGTTAAAGAAAATACTTGAAATATATTACAGTATTTGATACTGTTTTGTACAAGGCTGTATATTTTTAATTGGCAGTGTTTTGATGAATAAGTCGTGAGTAGAGTTTGGCCTAATATATCTTCAAATGTTTGGCTTTGTTTAAAAAATGTCCATATTGTGTTGAAATATATTGATTGAATCACTTTAAATTGGGAGACAATTTTTATTTTCATGGAAATATGGTGATTTTTTTGTCCATAAAACACCAATTAAAAAGTATATAATGTAAGTCTAAGGGAAAATGAGACTTGACTCAGGGACTTTTCAACTCAGGACACTCTTGATGCACCAATTATGTCCGCATCTTGGTGGCTCACTGTAAATATGAACATTCAACTGTTTTTGTTGAAAACGAGGAAAAACAATCTCACCTGTGGCACAATTTATTGGAGCAAAATCTCTTGGCAATTTCAGCAGAGCAAGATGAGATAATAGTGGGTTATTGCCTGCTGCTGCTGTGACCTGTTTTCAGTTTCAGCCGTTTTGTGCGCAGAAAGCAATGTTTGAGCCTAGATGATGCTGGAAAATTCTTGAATTGGTTTCAAGGTGTTCAAGCTTTAGTTAGCCTTGTTTTTCTTCTTTTCTTTTAGAACAGGAAAGAGGAAATGAGGTTATTTTAGGGCATGGTTTGATCACCCATGGATGCCAACCTGGCAGCAGTGGGGATCTGGTTCTGTGTCTGGTTTTTTTATGAGGCTTTGCTTTTCCCCCGAATGATTTCAGTTTTTGTTGATTGATTATAAAAGGGAGGATGTTTTCCCTCAAGAATCAGAACATTTTAAGCTACAGCATTGGTAGGTTCCCTCCATTTTGAAATCCTTGGAATGCGGTGTCCAAACTGTTTGTGTTTTACATAGTTGTTAAAGAAAATACCACTTTATATAATGTCATAAACTATGACAAAACATGTTCCGACATATAAAAATTAACCGTCACAAAACTACTTATTCAGCACTCATCTCAAACCGGATTATATAGAAGTTTACAAACCGAAACAAATTAGCCCACTGCGAGCTTTCCATCAAAAGTGCAATGTGAAAATCAACTTACACTCACCCTTGAAATTGAATGAAAGCGAATAATTTTTTGAAGTATTTTGAAAGCTACTGGAACGTCTTCAAGGTGCTTCTTTGGCCTTATAGACACCGTCGTACTTCTTTCGCGGTTCGAAACGACGTTTAAATCGGGAGAAGTTTCTTTTTTTTCTCTCCCTGACTGATAACTTGTTTGTATAATCTAGGAAATAGCAATACATTTTTCGGAATCTTCGGAAATATTTCGAAATCCGTCCATTTTTTCGGATAGGATATCTTGCCGATATTCTGGGAGGCGGAGGAAGTTAGCAACAGTGAACGTGAGATGTTTTCTCATCGCTCATCGTCCATGATTAATCCTGTTGAGTATTTTTGCTCACACGAGGTATCGTTTGGAAGAAACCAAGCGAGAAATCTAAAATACTGCCTCTGACCCCGCTACTTACAAAAATAAAACTTTCCTTTTTATCCATCAAAATGTCCTTTTCGAACTACGCAGTAGTCAATATTACGCGAAATGAAATTTAGGGGCTACACGAACTCACAAAAAAAAGTCATGCTTCGAATAAAAAAAATAGCACTACAACATTTTCATTTTTTCTGCGACATTTGCGGTGGAAATTGGAGGAAAATATTTTGTGTGAGACCGCAAATCAATTTGAGACAACTCTGGAAATATATTTATTCTCGATTTGAAGAATTTCAACTCTGTACGTAGGGTTTCCACGTATAATTTCCGTCTGTAACTTGTGATCACTTCAAAATTTGAAAATAACTTCTGGCAGGAGACTTTTTATGGCTATCCAATTGCTGTGTCTGATTTTTAAAAATCACTAGATGCTGGGGTACTTGAGGCAAAGACGACAACGCACTCTGATGTGCTTGAAAATTACTGACATCACGCTTTGTCAACTTGATAAAATCCATTTTCTCATCTCCAGGGCAGAAGAAGTGCCCCCTTCTTCTATATGTATAATTATGTAATAAAATACCTTATTTACTCAAGTACCATGCACCCTTGAGTAACAGGGGTTTTTCAGTTGGAAATTTTTCTAAAATCTTATCCCTGAGTAAGACGCGCACCCCTATTTTTAGTGAATCTGAAACCACAAAGTTTTGAAAATAAAAACAAAAAATTGACTTTAGACATGAATTCAACCAAAATCTGATCAATTTTCAACTGTTTCAGTACAAAAAATTTGTCTTGTTACCTTTGTTCCAAATTTCTCTATTATAATTAAGTATAATGCACACATAACTTCTTAAAACTTCTTGGAAAATTTGTACCTGTTTATGAAGCGCACCCCGTTTTTTCTTCTGAAATTTGAGAAAAAAGGTGCATGTGGTACTTGAATAAATAGGGTATTTATAATTTATATATTGTTTAAACCTAAATGTCCTTGGAATAATACTGCAAAAGCGTTTTTACAGAGTGGTCTTTGTCTTTGATAACGTAAATTATTCTTGCCATCACTTTCAAGAATTTTCAGAACCAAAGGCAAGGAGACCGGTATGATATGTAGCTTGTTGGGAACCTGTTTTCTTCACTCGTTCCCTGGGAACTTCTTGATGTAAGTGGCATCCAATGCATGACGGTGATTTCTCCTGCCTCCCATGTCCTACTGGAATGACTCTCATCACTCTGAAACACGGTTTGAGATGGTCCTGTAGCTTCACTGAATGTCCCTGCGATGCCTTCGTATTATGGCTCGAATTCCAGCAACCAGGAAAAAGCGAGGGCTCTTACATATATAGATAAGATCATTTTTCATGGATCTAATCCTTGTTGCATATATCAACAAAGGTGTGACAGAATAATTTGGTACCTTAATGTACTGCTGTACTTGCACACTGACTGCTGTTGGATGGCAGCCATATTAATTGAATGCTAGAGATTTTAATCTGTATATATGTACCATTCAAGGGTTTTAACAAATCAGATATGCAGAACAGACTAAAACAGATTTGTGTTGCTTTGTGTATGTGATTGTGAAGGTTATCTTTCTATCCATTGTGTTTTACATGAAGAAGTGTGTGAATTTCTTGGGGTTAAAAATTGAAATACATTTTACTGTTCCCTTTTGGGATTTCATTAAAGAAATCCCCCAGCTTCACCCCACAGCTGATTTTGTGTTTTTTTTTTCAAATTTCCGCCGCTTTTTGTGTGAATATAACCCACAAAAGGCATGCATCTGCAAATTGTAGCTTTGATTTGATTTGCTTGAAGGCAGAGAATCAACTGTCCTTTCATTTTTTAAATATTGAATTGAATTGATCAGCAAGCTTTATTTTCTGCTTTTCAGCTTTATCTAGTGTTGACAAGGTTCCAGAAATGTTCTCACATCCAAACCCCCTACACCCCCACCCACATTCATCCAAACCCATTCCATCACATCAGAATGGGAAACATAGAAACAAGCTGTGCATGGATATTGAAAGAAAAAAAATACAGCATCCCAAAATATACAATTGCACAACTGATGTAAATACATACACTTTCTTCCCTTCTATGATAAAAGAACAAACAAACAAAATACTGTATATCAATGAGAAATGCAGCATAAGGCAGCTACTCAACCCAAATTAAAGCACAAGGCGTTCAGCCTGCTCCCAGATAAGGTTTAGTTGATTAAACAATTTGGAGAGAATTCTTTGACGAGAAATCATATAAGGTCAACAGTTTATCTTGGTCCTCTAAAATTTTGAAGAGTCTTTTCAATGAATTTTAAGGGTTCCAAATCTTTTTGAGCTTCCTTTTTTCTTTCTAAAAATACATTTTTNTTTTTGCTCACACGAGGTATCGTTTGGAAGAAACCAAGCGAGAAATGATTTTATGACGGAGACTGGGGCGATGAATGTTTTTATTTTGAAAGGAAAAATAGGTAGTTTTACAGGAAAAGCTTGATGCGTCATCAGTTATAATGCGCTTTACTTTAAATCCCCGATGTGCTTGATACCAAAATAAGTCATGCTTCGAATGAAAGAAACCGCACTGAAACATTTTCATTTTTTTCTGCGACATTTGCGGTGGAAATCGGTGAAAAATATTTTTTGTGATACCGCAAATCAATTTGAGACAAGTCTCGAAATACATTTATTCTCGATTTGGAAAAATTCAACTCTGTACGTAGGGTTTCCACGTATAATTTCCGTCTGTAACTTGTGATCACTTTAAAATTTGAAAATAACTTCTGGCAGGAGACTTTTTATGGCTATCCAATTGCAGTGTCTGATTTAAAAAAAATCACTATAGATGCTGGGCTACTCGATGCGAAGACGACAACGCACTCTGATGTGCTTGAAAATTACTGACATCACACTTTGTCAACTTGATAAAATCCATTTTCTCATCTCCAGGGCAGAAGAAGTGCTCCCTTCTTCTATATGTATAATTATGTAATAAAATACCTTATTTACTCAAGTACCACAAGCCCTTGAGTAGCAAGGGTTTTTCAGTTGGAAATTTTTCTAAAATCTTATCCCTGAGTAAGATGCGCGCCCCTATTTTTAGTGAATCTGAAACCACAAAATTTTGAAAATAAAAACAAAAAATTGACTTTAGACATGAATTGAACAAAAATCTGATCAATTTTCAACTGTTTCAGTACAAAAAAAGTCGTCTTGTTACATTTGTTCCAAATTTCTCCATTATAATTAAGTATAGTGCACACATAACTTCCTAAAACTTCTTGGAAAATTTGTACCCATTTATGACGCACACCCCTTTTTTTCTTCTGAAATTTGAGAAAAAAGGTGCATGTGGTACTTGAGTAAATAGGGTATGCAACATTTATATATTGTTTAAACCAAAATGTCTTTGGAATAATACTGCAAAAGCGTTTTGACAGAGTGGTCTTTGTCTTTGATATTGTAAATGATTCTTGCAATCAACTTCCAAGAATTTTCAGAAACCAAAGACAAAAGAGACCCGTATGATATGTAGCGTGTTGGGAACCTGTTTTCTTCACTCGTTCCCTGGGAACTTCTTGATGTAAGTGGCATCCAATGCATGACGGTGATTTCTCCTGCCTCCCATGTCCTACTGGAATGACTCTCATCACTCTGAAACACGGTTTGAGATGGTCCTGTAGCTTCACTGAATGTCCCTGCGATGCCTTCGTATTATGGCTCGAATTCCAGCAACCAGGAAAAAGCCAAGGGCTCTTACATATATATATAGATAAGATCATTTTTCATGGTTCTAATCCTTGTCAAATGTATCAACAAAGGTGTGACAGAATAATTTGGTATCTTAATGTACTGCTGTACTTGCACACTGACTGCTGCTGGATGGCAGCCATATTAATTGAATGCTAGAGATTTTAATCTGTATATGTATCATTCAAGGGTTTTAACAAATCAGGTATGCAGAAGAACAGACTAAAAAAGATTTGTGTTGCTTTGTGTATGTGATTGTGAAGGTTATCTTTCTATCCATTGTGTTTTACATGAAGAAGTGTGTGAATTTCTTGGGGTTAAAAATTGAAATACATTTTATTGTTCCCTTTTGGGATTTCATTAAAGAAATCCCCCAGCTGCACCCCACAGCTGATTTTGTGTTTTATTTTCAAATTTCCGCCTCTTTTTGTGTGAATTTAACCCACAAAAGGCATGCATCTGTTTTAACATCGAAACTAAACTAAACGAACTTCCGTCTCTTAGTTGACAGGAAAGTAAAAAATTTATAACTTAACTTAACTAGTCGTTCGAAATAAAAGACGAAAAGTCGAAATAGATCACAACTGTTCGTTCCAGAAATGTTCTCACATCCAAACCCCCTACACCTCCACCCACATTCATCTAAATGCATTCCATCACATCAGAATAGGAAACAGAGAAACAAGTTGTGTATGGATATTGAAAGAAAAAAAATACAGCATCCCAAAATGTACAATTGCACAACTGATGTAAATACATACACTTTCTTCCCTTCTATGATAAAAGAACAAACAAACAAAATACTGTATATCAATGAGAAATGCAGCATAAGGCAGCTACTCAACCCAAATTAAAGCACAAGGCGTTCAGCCTGCTCCCAGATAAGGTTTAGTTGATTAAACAATTTGGAGAGAATTCTTTGACGAGAAATCATATAAGGTCAACAGTTTATCTTGGTCCTCTAAAATTTTGAAGAGTCTTTTCAATGAATTTTAAGGGTTCCAAATCTTTTTGAGCTTCCTTTTTTCTTTCTAAAAATACATTTTTAGATAAAAAAACTTTGTTATATCCCGCTAATGTGATGATAGTTTTCTTTATGATACGAGACTCGCCTGATCTGAGGCCATCCTTCAAAATCCTTGTCTCGTTCAGGTAATCTGCCTTGACATATGTGACAACATAAACGTGACCCGGCGAAAATGAAGCAATCTCGTTAAAAGCACTCGACTCTGTTCAAAATGAGTGCGATAACACAGTATAGGGGAGATCATGTCAAAATATGGTTATGTATATACGACAAACGGCTTCATCCTTCCATTATGAAACACCCTTTTCGAACAGGATTTTTATCTTCTCTTGCACAGGATCTGTTTTGAAAATTATCGGAAGCCAATTTTTTCCATGGACGCACAGCATTTAAATAAGCATAATATTGATGGGCTTCTTTTGACCCGATTTTAAAAGCGCATATTTTTTTCTTCGTGATGTGAACACAAGCAAAGTTTCTTCTTCAAAAAAGGGGATGCAATGCAAGTGACCATTTTTTACATAATCATTCTCCCGCAGCTTGATTAAGTCAAAGATGACGATCATATTTTATTCATTTTTAATGCGCATCTTTTGAGCATGAAAATCCAGAAAAAGGATCATGAAATAGAATTTGTTGTTGATATAGATACTGTTGATGACAATAAAATAAAAATTAAACGCAGGAGAAATAATTAACAATCTGCCAGTTTGGGGCCAAGAACATGTATTCAAGAAGACGCAATGAATACATTTTCCTATAGGTATTCGTCTCCTGATTTATTCCTGTCTACATGAAATACATATTCCAAGAGATGTCACATTTCTCAACGAAGCAAGAATTTCAACACTGTAAACATGAACGCGTAAATAATAAATGTAAATGATAATAATAACTCTTCAAAAGTGAAAGAAGGAATTCTTAAACAAATTCAGTAAAATGAATTGAAAATTAGAAAGGAAAACCAGAATAAAAAAGTCCTGCTACTCCGATTAAAAGTTGAAGTGAGCTGAGAAGACAGAAAACCTTCACTGGTTTTTTCCCCAGAATTTTGCTCCACAAAAATGCATTATTATTATTTTTTTATAATTCACTTCCTCGTGAAACCTTGGTAATTTAAATGAATGACCTTCTTTGGGTATTCTGGGTTATTTCCGCGAACGTTTGTCTAACTTTACGTATTCAAGAATATTGAATGCATAAAACTTTCTGGAGCTGTTCGCTTGGGAACTTGTAATGACCAAGTGTGAAGTCCCTGCGAGACTTATGGTAATAAATGTTCGAGCAAGCCGCTTATAAAAGGGCTTCAGAAAATACATTTCTTCCATCTTAGTTCCCATGAATGTATAAAAAATTATGCAAGAAAAACGTAAACCTACAAGAGTCATGCAAGGAAGTTGATCAGGAGTTTCCAATTGTTTCCACGATCGTATGAGTGCGTGTTATACTGATGTCATCAATTGCTGTTGGCAACCGTCAGAACCGAGGGATTCGAGTTTAAAGCACGAAACCCGACTTGGGTTCTGGAAGAGAGGAAAGGGGTTCTCTTTTTTTTTATGGGTGTTCCTCGAGTGTTCGAGATATGCCGTGTTTCCGGGAGGCGAGAATAAGAGACACGGACCTTTTTCTTCAGCTGGTTGGTCGATTATTGATTGAACATCCTTCTTCACTATCGCAATCCTTTCACTCCTGATGGAATTGCGCCAAACTTCTTCTTCCGCTTGATGATGAGGCTTCCGTGGAATCTGCATACTTTTAATTAATTTTGTACGAGGACAGTGGGGAAACGTCGTCCGCATCGGATTGGGTTCAGGCCTATTTTTAGTGCGGCACAAAAGCCCCGGGATCCGATAATTTTTGCACTCTGATGTTCGAACTATCGTATTTATGTCGCAAAAATAAAATGATGAAAATGAATGCAGAAAGTTGAGTGAGGCTATCATCCCCGATTTTTTTTTTTTTCATTGTTCACCTTCTGTAGAATTCATCAGAGAATAAGAAATGAAGGTCTGACGAATTTTAAGCCAAGATTTGTGGAAAGGTTTTTTTTTCTCGTTCGAATTAATTTTGAATTTCTGCTCAACTGTAGATTTTATGCATCGAATAAGTTGGACCGATATTTCTATGGTTGACAATTTTTTTTTGCGTCCGAAAAGGCCTAAAGTATGTTGAGTGTTTATTTTCATGCTTGAAATCGCACTCAATTTCATGAAAATTTTAAAATTCGTAAAATTCCAAGACGGAGATTGTTTTTCGAAATCAAATTCTGAAATTTCAATCAGCTCTGTTGAACAAATGCAAGTTATTTTGCATTTTAATCTATGGTTTTTTGCCGTGTTCTTTGAAGAAAGTGCTTCTGTTCCGGATTATTAGTCGACTGTTCGCTGAATGAATTCAATATCTTTACCCAGAATTTTTCACTTGGTTCGCATTTTTCGTGATGAGATGAACAACCCTCGAGAAGTCGTGTAAAGCTTGACAAATATGAAAATGCAGTTCGTCCAAGCATTGACAAATCTGGTCGCGAAACAGATTTCTAAATTCTAGAGAGAAAGGTCGTAATTTTCGTGAAACTAACACCTCTTCCCTTTCCCACATTACTGCTCACTTTCTTCCTCTAATTAAGCAAGAGAGGAAATGGTGTTGGAACAGCAAGCATTTCCTCCACTTTTAAAATGTGCCAGCTGTAGTAGAAAAGTAGCAGATGGAACCGGTGTGGCGTATCCAATTTTTCTCTGAGCGCGTTTTGATGACGGAAATTTCTAATGGAAAATTCGTAATTTTTTTTTCTTCAAATAATGTAGTGTGCTCAGTGATCTTTGATATTCTCTGTCGAAAGCGTTAGAGGCTTTTCAATTAAATACTCCCTCTCCCCCCCCCCCCCACCCCCGGAAAAGAACGAAAAAGATTAATTGCAGGCTGTTCGCGACACGCCTTTTTCTAAACATCAAAATATTGCATACAAATGTTACTTGGACGTCTAGTAATGACAGAAATGCTCTTTGGTGTACTTTTGCCAATAATAATTTTTCTGATAATTGTCGAAGTAAAAATCTGAAAACTGTAGCCGAAAGTTGAGAAAAACTTGGTTTTATTACATTGCCGAGGTCTTAAAGTGAGTGAGTCAAGACTCAAGAATGGTTTCTACCCACTCGTTCAAAGTATTCTGGACTGACATGAGCTTGTGGATGTAGAATTGTATAAAATTTTATTTAAAAGAAGTATCAGAACCATTCAACAAAGGCACAGTACGTATAAGAATGAGTATCATCTGCTTAATTTCCAGATCGTTCCAATCGTGAAAAACCCTGGGATTAACAACAGAACAAACCAAGCCTCCGATTTCAATTTTTTTTAATATATTCGATACAGCAGGAGTATTCAAATATTTATGTAATATGTATATCACAATAATTTATCCGAACCACGCGATTAAAATTCAGAATGAGGAAAAAGTATCATTCGAATAATTTTTCAAAATTTCCAAATCGTTTCAAATCGATGACAAGCCCATCAGGACATATAAAAATCAGGAGAAGCGAACCCCGATGGTTTCAGAAACCCTTTTCTTTTTTAAATACCGCAACTTGGTGTGGGAGTAGACGAAAAAGGGAAACAACGAGGTATGAGACATCGATTTATTGGCAACTAAAAGTGGACGACTATACTTACTATATACCACAGCGAAACCCATGTACGATACGAATCAATGATCGAGTGCGTGGGTTGTCGCGATCCCGTTTTCACTTTGTAATTCCGCATCGGAAATCGAAAATTCTTCTCTTTCTTCGCGTCCGGGGTTATTAGGAAACTTGAAACGTTGAAAGGTTTCTCTCTTTGTGGGAGAAATCTTTCTCTAGAACAAAATGAAGAAA